>JAFVLL020021969.1:0-50376 GCA_021397915.2 Tor tambroides
CTTATATAATAACGTTAATCGTGTAATTCATCATTATTAATCTAATAATATCCAAAAGACAAAGAAATCATGCAATCAGGGTGTTAAAAAACAAAACAAACAAAAAAAACTCACCTTTCAGTTCACCAACAACTCCACTGACCAATAGCCACTGCACAATAACCAAATCCCAGCCGGTCCGTCACTTTTTTGGGTCCCCTTGAAACATTTCCGTTGTGGTCCGTGCAGCGCGTTTCTTAATTTGCATGTGTTGTGAGGATTTGCAGCGCGTTTCTTAATTTGCATGTGTTGTGAGGATTTGCAGCGCGTGTGCTGTCAAAATGATGATGTTTTCTTGATTTGCTGGTGTTTTTTCTATTTGCATGTGTTTTCTGAAATTGCAGCGCTTTGAGCTCTCTCGGCCACCGTACATTACATTATTTATTGCAGTTGTAATTTTGCAGTGTAAGTTATTTAATCTGACTGGTAACATCCCTATAGTGTATATTGAATTTATTGATAAATTGTAATAATTTGACATGAAAGATGACATACATTTAAAAAGGTTAACAACAGGCCTTTGTAAAGGTAAATAATAATATGCAGATTTGAGTGTGTAAAAGCTGATAGAACACTAATGAAAATATTGCTTCAGAAAAATTGTTTACACCCCCAGAAATCTTGGTGATGCTGTACTTTTATGGGGATATTTTGTATGGAATATTGTCTGCTGATATGAAAAGTTCATATGTATCTCTTAATAATAAATAGCATTTCTGACAGCGATGATATTTTGTTTTCTTTTTACATTAAACAACATTCAATATTACATATATTTGTGTAATATAATGTGTATTTCTATTGCAGGTTTAGGTCTTAAATTGTCTTAATTTAAGTCAAATTTAATAAAAGTCTTAAATTGAACTTGTTCGTATCTGTAGAAACCCTGTTAAAGGAGCCGAAGATAAGGCCTCTCATCAGTGAGAGGCGTGATGTTGTCCCTGTCCTCTTTCCAAGAATATCTGAGGTCACTCTGAGCCCTCAGGTAAAGAATACAATATTCTCAAATTATACTTTTGAATTTACATGTCAGTATATAAGTCAAGTCACCTTTATTTATATAGCGCTTTTAACAATACAGATTGTGTCAAAGCACTTAACAGTATCAAACTGGAGGATATCAAAGTGGGAATCATGTTTGAATGAGACATTTTAACTTACTATGATCGATATGATACCTCTTAATTTACTGCCACAAACTAATGGCGGTCAGATAAGTATGATTTGAACCATGCCAGTGCACTTCCTCTAATGCCAACATAATTTTCTAATCTATTTAAAAAAATGTTGTGGTCGACAGAGTCGAACGCAGCGCTAAGATCCAGTGGCACTAATAGAGAGATACAACCACGATCAGATGATAGAAGCAGGTCTCTAATGAGAGCAGTCTCAGTACTATGATACGGTCTAAATCCTGACTGGAATTCCTCACATATATCATTTTTCTCTAAGAAGGAACATAGTTGTGATGATACTACCTTTTCTAATATCTTTGACAGAAAAGGGAGATTTGAGATCGGTCAATGCTTTAGTTGTATTGAATTTGTTTTGCTTCATGAATGTCTGACCCTCTTACATAGAGCACCTGTGAATTCAATGATACAGTTCGCTGCATATATATATATATATATATATATATAATATAATATAATACAGACAGTTAAAAGGTCCTGAAGCAGAGACTGAATAAATAAATGGATATGCATATTAAGTGCAGAGTTCCTAGTTGCCTTGAACAAATACTTACAGCAAGGAACACAAACGATAATTGCTAAAAAAACAAAACAAAACAACAACAACAAAAAAACACGCTTGTAGGTGAAGGTTGTATGTGTGAAAGTCATGCCAAACTACATTTCTGTTTGTCACCACCCTCTATTATCATAATCAATGATAGTTCATCTCACAGTGCAGGTAAACACCTTGTCTGGTTATGTTTTTAATTCTAGAGTAAAACTAATAAATGACACAGCACTGAATGAGAAAACTCAATTTACATCTTTTCATCTCTATATTCTTGTCTGGTCTCTGTATACATGCACCAAATGTTCCCAGCTGTCCGGACAAACTATTTCAAAGTATATATATATTGTTTTCTGGTGCTAAATTCCCTACATCTTCTACCTTATTTTATTTATTCTCAGGTTAGGTAAAGAAAGTCAAGTCTGTCCTATCTCATAAGCATTTGAATTTTCATACTCACAAAATAGGTCTCTCCGTGGTCTGTTCTGCTCAAGTCTAGAAATCAGAGTCTTCAGGCAGGCGAGCTTCTTAGTTATAATTAAGTATAGCTTTATTGTATATAGGTCAAATACATTACAAACAAAATACTAATATAAAAAAACAGAAACCATAACATTCCTTTTCTTTAAAGCTCTTGCTAATACATGTTTCATTCCTAGCTATATTCCTATTGATACATGCTATAACAGTTTCCTAATAAAACAAATACAATATGTGTGGTGTCTTTTTCTTTATAAACCACTTTCTCAATAAAACAAATGCAATAATATGTTTGGGGTCTTTCTTAATAAACTACTTTATCAATTAAATGAATACAATAATATGTTTACATTGAAAAGGTATTACAGAAAAAAGGCAAACTTGCAATAGGACAATTGCTTATTTTCCTCAACTATATATAGTTTTGCTTGACCTCAGGAAGACAGTTGTTCAGACAGTCTCTCCAGCTCTTGAATCTCTCTGGAGACATCTACAGAAAACACATTACACAATGCTCCATACATCATACTTTAGGTAAACTTTTGAACTTGATGATTTAAATAAAAAAGCAATTCAAAATAATTAGTCATTACTTCATGTAAGATTATTTACTACAAATATTTTAAATCATACAAACGATGAAATCAGAGCCTCTTACTCAACAAGCTGATTTTTCCGGCATGTGAAAACGAGACTTCCACTGAAGGTTTTAGCTCAGATTTGAGGGTTTTCATTATATCCAGCTGTGTGTGTAATATAGTTAGTCTGTTAAAAAGACTTCCTGATCGCAAAATATTATTTAAATATTATGTAAAACTTTTCAGCCAGTATTTATGACATTCATTATTGATGAGTGTGTGAACAAATTACCTTCAAGCTTTTGAACATATCAGTCACTTTCACTTTTGCTTCAATGAACATTTGATTTTTTAACTGCTCAATTGTTTCTGTTATTATTTTCTCCATCCTCTGCATGGCTCCTACTCCGCTCTCCTGTGCAGCTTCTGTAATAACCAACATTTAACATTCATTCATCATATTTCTATAGAGAAGCATCATGAAACACTGAACACCTATACCAAACGTGTACTGTAACACAGTGCCCTCCACTAATATTAGCCCTTGGTAAAATGAGCAAAGAAGGCTGTGAAAAATGACTTTATTGTTTAAACTTTTGCTCAAAATATTAACAAAATAATGTGGCTCTCATTGAAAACAATTGCAAACACAGCACAGTTTTATAATATACTTCAAATCTTAAAACTAGCAGATGGACAATACCAAAAATAATTGACTAGTCTGTGTTTATGTATATTTTTTTGGGGTCTTACTTATGTAGCCAGGTGTCATTTTCATTTGAATGGTTGTTTGAATTGATGAGTAGATGTCCTTCTTTATCTCAACAATATATCTGCTGATTGATGCCTTCACTTTGTATTCCTATTCAGACGTGTTGATCAGATAAACAAAGAACATGTAAGAATGTTTGAACAATGTTGCAAATGTACATTCAACATGCAGGTAATAGGTTTAGGGGTTTAGACTTTTTGGACTCTGTTGTGACCCAAAACATTGAGTTACCTTGACCGGTTCTGCTTAAGCTGCTAGAAACTGTTTTTCTTCACAGAAGGTTTGAAACTACAAAGTGATAAAACATTTTAAATCATTATTTCACATCCAATTTACATGGCTATACTTGGATGTATAGCAGTGTAAATTGGATGCGAAATAGTAAGTGTCAGGGTTTATTCTGCTATAATAATCATCTGACTGTACATTATTCCTTACTTAAGAATCAACCCAAATGGTTATCTGATAGTAATGTAGTATCTTTTTACTACAGAAGCCTTTCGTCACTCCTGCTATTTTAAACAATTCTTGCATGCTGTGTCCTATTTTATCACACAACATTTTCTAGGATTGGTCTTGAATGTTTTGTTTTAAAATTCAACTTTGGTCACTTGAATGCTTAGTATCATTGCCCATTGAAAACACAAGGAAAGCACAGACACACAGACAGCTGAACTCACCTGGGTTTTGATGAAGTTTTCAATGTGTTTTTGCCATAATGATCTTGGGGAGTCACTCTGGATGACGCTGAACTTATCAAGATGTTCTTGCAGTGATTTCCCTGTCTTGACATTTTCATCAACACTGGAACCAAGAAAATATGGCAAAAGTAGAATTTGTCTGAAAGCAATTCATGTCTAAACATAGCCATCCAGGTCTTTTTAAAGGGCTTTCTGCATTAGTCTTATTCAGCCCATTATCTCCAACAGAATAGAATTTTGTCAAAATCTAGTTCACAGTTTTATTCTTCATTTCATTACTATATATATAAATTTGTACACTCCTTGGCAAAAAAAAAAGGGCCAAGCCAAAAATGGAAATTAAGAATTAAGCCAAATACTCTTGAGACCATATGTGCCACCATTTGCTTGTTACCTATTGCTGCAGTAAACTGTTTGGGAAAACACTGGAAGCAGAAATGTAGTGAATTATATAGTAAAGATGTTTTATCTTTTTTTCTTTGAAGATTGGTCATTTAGAACCTGATGCCACACCAGATACAGCCTGTTAAAGACCTGATAACAAGCTCATAAACGTATGCAGTATTGATAGAGCAGGAGAAATCTGCAAAGTAGATTAACTTAGATCCAAAGTCAAGAAGTAAAAATATCTGCTCTAAAAGAAGCACAACTGAAAAGAATGATGAGAAAGAAGAGGAACGAGCAGATGTTATTTTACAACAAGACAATGCTCCTGCCCACACTGCAAAGACAACCAAGTAGCTTGAAAACAAGTCCATCAGGCTTGTATTTGGGCCTGGTCAGAGTTCAGATTTGAACCCTAGAGAGTATTTGGTGTCATCTTAAACTCAAACTAACTGGGAGATATTTTTCAACTACTCGTGAACTTTTTGAAACCATCAACACTGAATAGAACAACACTGACTCTCCTTTGTCTAAAGAGCTGTCTGCAAGTTTACTCACAAGGCTTAAACATGTAAAGACAAAGGCTATCCCATTAGGGTTGCCAACCGTTCCGTATAATATGGAATCGTCCCGTATTTAAGGCATCAAAGAAGCATTCAGTATGAAAGCCATACAGAACGCAGTTTGTCCCGTATTTGAGGCGTATGTCATATGTCCATAGACCATACTAATAACAAACTCTAAACTGAGTAATTATCATTCTTTTTGGACAATTGTTTGATTTGTGAACATAGCTGTTTGAGGAAGGCTTTAAGACCAATCACAATGAACAATGAATTTCTGAATGAAGACTCTTATATCACTGCAATTACGGATTTAGGGCAGGTAAGGTAGTGGGTGGAGCCAGTAAGGGGAAGTGGATACAATTTTCAGACCGTACGTTCCTGTGTTTGTGTGTCTGGTGCTAATGTTTAGCAATGAAGCTTTTTCACAACTGTTGATTTTATGGATTATGATCTTGTGAAAATAAAGGACGAAAAAAGTTATACTACAGACTCATGCATCAATTGTTTGCCCCCACTAAGACAGTGGCTTAGCACAAATATGCGCTATACTCCCACTTCACAGCTACACGTTTTTTTTTTACGTGGACTTCTGCAAATTAGTTTTGGCGAATGCAAACAACGTGATTATTTTTCATGAGTCCAACATCCAGCCACGCAAGAAAACATGCATTTTACCTGAGGGAAGACATGATTAATAAGGGAAGTCATCTTTCCCTATTAATGTTGTTAAATAGATAAAACAATTTACATTTAAGTAATTTAAGTGTATTCTTAACCTTGGATCTCATTCTTAAAATACAAAATGACCAATGAAGTGTCAAGCACCGAAAGCATCCCATTTTAACACTATAAGTTCTCTTTAATTGAAAAATATGCATTTATATACTGTAGTATCCTTACACACAAACGAACAAACACACACACACTCACACGTATATATATATATTACGGAGCCCCTAAAGGGACATGGTGGTGGGAAAAAATCAAGAGTGAGTGAAAAAATTTGGGTTGCGAGGAAAAAAATAATTCAGATCTTTTGCGTTCTCTCGCAAAACTTTTGCGTTCCATCATTTTCTTCCCCATAGAAAACCGCGCTTAACGTGGCTTAATATAATAAGACAGTGATATAAAAAGCCAAAATTTTATATTTTATTAAAAATATACTACAGGCAATCAACGCAGTAGGCTAATCCAAGCCATTGGTTCTAAAAACTTTTTACAGTGTTGTACCCCCTAGGGCAGGGGTGTCAAATCCAAACTCCGTTCTGCTTAAGCTGCTAGAAACTGTTATAAGTAAGTTGTTGTTTTTAAAATGTGTGTTTGGCGCAGTGTTGATGTCTGTATTGGTTGTTTATTAAGTTTTAGTTTTAGTTAATTTTAGTTATTTTAGTACTTCATACTACATGGAAATGAAATAATATATATATATTGAATTTATTTTTATGTATATGTATATGTGTGTGGCTGTACATACACATGTCGTTGTTTTTTTGGTGTTTGGCTTAGTGTTATGTTAGAAGCATTATTATACTCATACCTTTTGTTGTTTTAATATTTTGAATTGTTTTTAGTTTTGTTTTTTTTCATTTAAATGTTTAGTATTGAAATGTTGTTGTATGCATTTGTCATTTTTATTTAATTTCTTTATTTTCTTAAATGTGTGTGTATATATATATATATATATATATATATATATAGTATTTACTGAGTTTTGACTTTTAATTTTAGTAACTTTTTCTTATTTGTAAGTCGCTAAAATAAGACTAAAAGTAAAGTAAAACTAGATAAATAATGCAGCTATAATTGTGTGGGTGTGTTGGTGTGGATGTCAGAGTGTGGTTTGTATGCGTCATAAAAAAAATGTGTGTGTGTACGTGTGTGTTCTTGTAAAAATTGAGAGAGAAAAACTCTACTGCAAATCACAGATCCAAGCACTGTGAGCACCAGTGGAGTTTTGCTGGCATCTAATGGGGAAAATGTGGTACTGCGCCCAAACAAAATCTTACTGAGAGCTAATTTTTTGAGATATCAACCTCAAATTTGGAACACAACTTGTTTAGATTTATGGCTTTGATTTTCTAGCAGGTTTAGAGTTCAACACGTTTCATAGATAAAATATTCATAAAATAAAATATAAAATATTGTTCATAAATCATTTTCATAAACTTAAACCTGTATAACTTTTTTTTTTGTTTCACTTTTTAAACTTTTTTTTACTTCAACAATAATCTGCCATGGGTCTTCTTTAAAATGAGACCAAACTTAAGTCTGTGCTCCCAAGCTTCAAATTTTTATGACCGATTTTTGACATGGACATTTTTGTCCACTATGGACCTGTGTGTAACTTTTTATATTGATGCACAAGGGTAAAACAGGCTTGAATAACCTCACTTCTTAAGAAACCCACTCTTAACCCAACTCTTTTAGAGAACTATAGACTGGTTTCCCTTCTACCTTTCATTGCAAAAACACTTGAACGAGTTGTGTTCAACCAAGTCTCTGCCTTTCTCACACAGAACAATCTCCTGGACAGCAACCAATCTGGCTTCAGAAGTGGACATTCGACTGAAACTGCCTTGCTCTCAGTTGTTGAAGCCCTAAGACTTGCCAGAGCAGCTTCCAAGTCTTCATTACTTATCTTGCTGGATCTGTCTGCTGCTTTTGATACGGTCAACCACCAGATCCTCCTGTCAACTCTATTCAGAAAGGGCATCTCAGGAACCGCACTCCAGTGGTTAGAGTCTTACCTCTCAGGTAGGTCCTTCAAAGTATCTTGGAGAGGTGAGGTATCCAAGTCGCAACATCTAGCTACTGGGGTGCCTCAGGGCTCAGCTCTTGGACCACTTCTCTTCTCTGTCTACATGGCATCACTAGGTTCTGTCATTCATAAACATGGCTTTTTATATCACTGCTATGCTGATGACACTCAACTCTACCTCCCAATCCATCCTGATGATCCGACGATAGCTACTCGCATCTCAGCATGTCTAACAGACATTTCTTGCTAGATGAAGGACAATCACCTTCAACTCAACCTAGCTAAGACATAACTGCTTGTAGTTTCAGCAAACCCATCACTTCATCACAATTTCACCTTCCAGTTAGGCTCATCAACCATAACTCCTTCAAAAACAGCCAGAAACATTGGAGTTGTGATTGATGATAAGCTGAATTTCTCAGACCACATTGCTAAAACTGCCCGGTCCTGCATATTTGCTTTATACAATATTAGGAAGATCAGGCCCTTTCTTTCGAAACATGCAACACAACTCCTTGTTCAAGCTCTTGTTCTGTCCAGACCTGACTATTGCAATGCTCTCTTGGCAGGTCTTCCAGCCAATTCAATCAAACCTCTACAATTAATCCAAAATGCTGCTGCAATGTTAACCTTTAACGAGCCGAAAAGAACGCACATCACACCTCTGTTCATCAATTTGCACTGGCTACCAATAGCTGCTCGCATAAATTCAAGGCATTAATGTTTGCCTACAAAACCACCTCTGGCTCTGCACCCCTTTACCTAAATTCAGTACTTCAGACCTATGTGCCCCCTGGAAGCTTGTGTTCTGCAAGTGAATGACGCATTATTGTGCCATCCCAAAGAGGCACAAAATCACTTTCACAGACTTTTTCTGCTTAACTGTTTGGAAGCTGATCTCTTAGAAGTGGTGAATGCCTCACTTCTTTCTGGGACTTTTCCAAACTCCCTTAAAACTGCAGTTGTTAAGCCCCTTCTGAAGAAGCGCAATCTTGATAACACAATGTTGAGCAACTATAGACCAATATCAAATCTTCCTTTCATTGGTAAGATTACTGAAAAGGTAGTTTTTAATCAGCTGAACAACTACTTAAACTCAAATGGATACCTGGACAATTTTCAATTTTCTGGTTTCCGAGCGCATCACAGCACAGAGACCGCGCTTATTTTTTTATATACAATTTTGATTCTGGCAAAATATCAGTGCTGGTACTACTAGATCTTAGTGCTGCGTTTGACACTGTTGATCATAACATACTTTAGAGAGACTGGAAAACTGGGTCGGGCTTTCTGGGATGGTACTCAAATGGTTCAGGTCATACTTAGAAGGGGTTATTATGTGAGTATAGGAGAGCATAAGTCTAAGTGGACGTCCATGACATGCGGAGTCCCACAAGGCTCAATTCTTGCACCACTCCTGTTTTGCCTGTATATGCTCCCACTAAGTCAAATAATGAGAAAGAACCAAATTGCCTATCACAGCTATGCTGATGATACCCAGATTTACCTAGCCTTATCTCCAAATGACTACAGCCCCATTGACTCCCTCTGCCAATGCATTGATGAAATTAACAGTTGGATGTGCCAGAACTTTCTTCAGTTAAACAAGGAGAAAACTGAAGTCATTGCATTTGGAAACAAAGATGAAGTTCTCAAGGTGAATGCATACCTTGACTCTAGGGGTCAAACAACTAAAAATCAAGTCAGAAATCTTGGGGTGATTCTGGAGACAGACCTTAGTTTTAGTAGTCATGTCAAAGCAGTAACTAAATCAGCATACTATCATCTCAAAAACATTGCAAGAATTAGATGTTTTGTTTCCAGTCAAGACTTGGAGAAACTTGTTCATGCCTTTATCACCAACAGGGTGGATTACTGTAATGGTCTCCTCACAGGCCTTCCAAAGAAGACCATTAGACAGCTGCAGCTCATCCAGAACGCTGCTGCCAGGATTCTGACTAGAACCAGAAAATCTGAGCATATCACACCAGTCCTCAAGTCCTTACACTGGCTTCCAGTTACATTTAGGATTGATTTTAAGGTACTTTTACTCGTTTATAAGTCACTAAATGGCATAGGACCTAAATACATTGCTGATATGCTCACTGAATATAAACCTAACAGACCACTCAGATCATTAGGATCGAGTCAATTAGAAATACCAAGGGTTCACACCAAACAAGGGGAGTCCGCTTTTAGCTATTATGCCACCCGCAGTTGGAACCAGCTTCCAGAAGAGAGATCAGATGTGCTAAAACATTAGCCACGTTTAAATCCAGACTCAAAACACATCTGTTTAGCTGTGCATTTGTTGAATGAGCACTGTGCTACGTCCGAACTGACTGCACTGTATTTTATGTATAATCATCTTCTATTTCTGTTTTAAATTAATTTTAAATCAATTACTAATTCCTTGTTTTTATCATTTTTAATTCTTTGTTTTTATTGCTGTGATTATTATTCTTTTAATGACTATTTTACTTCCTTTTTATGTAAAGCACTTTGAATTACCATTGTGTATGAAATGTGCTATATAAATAAACTTGCCTTGCCTTGCCTTGCCTTGCCTTTTTCATTAACTGTTCCCACCTGGTGGAATGACCTGCCCAACTCAATCCGAGCAGCTGAGTCAAGTCAAGTCAAGTCAAGTCAAGTCAAGTCACCTTTATTTATATAGCGCTTTTAACAATACAGATTGTGTCAAAGCACTTAACAGTATCAAATTGGAGGATAGAGTGTCAGTAATGTATAATAAGATTAAACATTAAATTTTCAGTTAAAGGCATTTCATTATTGAATTCAGAGATGTCACTGTCTAGTTCAGTTTAGTTTAATTAGTATCTGTGAAATCAAATTGACGATAATCGCTAGAAATTAAGTGTCCCCAACTGAGCAAGCCAGAGGCGACAGCGGCAAGGAACCAAAACTCCCTCTGTGACAGAATGGAGAAAAAAACCTTGGGAGAAACCAGGCTCAGTCGGGGGGCCAGTTCTCCTCTGGCCAGGATATTATTGTTTATTTATTGTTTACTTATTGTTTTAATTAAAATTTTAAATGTAGAAATGTATTATATTCTATATAAATATATATTCTACATCTTCAAGAAATGGCTAAAAACACATTTCTTCCATCTTTATTTGACCCTCTAACTCTAGTACTCTCTATTCTAATTCTATTTTATCTATCTGTCTTCTTTTTATTTAAAAAAAACCATACACATTTGACCTTCTATCAATTGCATATTTATTCTCTAACTGCTAGCTTTTCTTGAAAACTAACACTAGCTTTCTTTTTTCTATTCTATCTACTTGTTTCTTTCAAAAAAAACAAAAAAAAAACTAGGTTTCTTTTTTCTATATTCTATCTACTCGTTTTCTTTAAAAAAAAATTTAAAAACTTGCTATGTGTACTGCGTTAGGCTAACCTAGACTTGTCATAGCACTTGCATGTTGTTGTTCTTTTGCTGGCTTTGATTGCTTCTATTGTCCTCATTTGTGATTCGCTTTGGATAAACGCGTCTGCTAAATGACTAACTGTAAATGTAAATATAAAATTGCAAAATTTCTGTTTAAATATTTATTATGTTATCTATGTTCTATTGTGAAAAAAATATTGGCTCATGTGTTTTTAAATTCTTTTAGTTTTTATTTTATTCAAATTTAAAAAATGTCCCAACATTTCTGGAATTCGGGTTGTACACTACCAGTCACAAGCTTTGATTAGTAAGATTTTTAATGTTTTTTAAAGAAGTCTCTTCTGCTCACTAAGCCTGCATTTATTTGATCCAAAGTACAACAAAAACAGTACAATTTTGAAATACTTTTACTATTTAAAATAAGTTTTCTATTTGAAAATATTTTAAAATGTCATTTATTCCTGTGATTTCAAAGCTGAATTTTTAGCATCATTACTCCAGTCACATGATCCTTCAGAAATCATTCTAATACTCTGATTTGCTGCTCAAAAAAAAAAAAATTATTATTATTATTGTTGTTGAAAAAAGTCGAGTAGATTTTTTTTTTCAGGTTTCTTTGATGAATAGAAAGTTCAGAAGAACAGCATTTATCTGAAATAGAAATCT
This sequence comes from Tor tambroides, assembly GCA_021397915.2. Lineage (NCBI taxonomy): Eukaryota > Metazoa > Chordata > Actinopteri > Cypriniformes > Cyprinidae > Tor > Tor tambroides. The sequence goes on from JAFVLL020021969.1 coordinate 12,103, forward strand.
TTTATAACATTATAAATGTCTTTATCATCACTTTTGATGAATTTAAAGCATCCTTGCTAAATAAAAGTATTAATTTCTATAATTTCTTACCTAAAAAATTATACTGACTCCAAGCTTTTGAATGGTATAGTAGTATATGGTACGAAAGCTTTTTATTTCAGATAAATGCTGATGTTTGGATCTTTCTATTCATCAAGGAATCCTGAAAAAAAACTTTACTCAACTGTTTTAAATATTATTATTAATAATAATAATAATAATAATAATCATAATAAATGTTTCTTGAAGAGCAAATCAGCCTATTAGAATGATTTCTGGAGGATCATGTGACACTGAAGACAAGAGTAATGATGCTGAAAATTCAGCTTTGATCACAGGAATAAATTACTATAATATTAATAGTGAAATTTAATATTTCACAATATTACTACTTTTGCTGTAATTTGGATCAAATAAATGCAGGCTTGGTGAGCAGAACAGAATTCTTTAAAAAACATGTTACTGTTCAAAACCTTTTGAGTACTATGTCTGAATTTCATTCATATTAGATATATCTGTATCATATAGAACATATTTTTAATGGTCGCAAAGCAAGTTTCAAACCACGTACAGTACCTACTAGATAACATGCTGTGAAAAACAATGTGTTAATTTGTGAATTTCTTTTCCCCACATCCTTTGGCTAGCATTAAAGTATTGGTGAGTTCAAGGCATTTTGGAAAGATCATATTTACAAGATGAAAGCACATGAATAGCACAAAGTCATAATTATAAGAATGGCACAAAGTCATAATTATAAGTAGGAAACTCAACTTTTGGGGCCCAAGTTGCCGGGTTGGGGGAATTTCGGTGAGAAAACATGGCTGACAACAGATGCAGCATCCATGTTGACTGTAAATTTCATTAAATTAAAATTCATTACAACATTGTTTTCCATTTACAATAATTAAGTCGCATGTTCAAAACTTTTAATATTAATATTATAATACATATTTTTTTGTACAATTACGATAGAATATATTATTCATTTTACAGCACCATAAACTGAATAAAAACATAAAAACGGAAAAACACACTTAATGAACATACTTTAATTAATCATCCTGTAGAAATAGAGGTAAAAAATCTTGCTCCATCTTGCTCCAGCCAAAGTGACTTGAATGCACTTAACATCATAACTGTGACTTCCTAAATTGTAAATTTTGGTGCATTCAAATCCTCCTGGGAAGTTTATATTCATGGGTTGGGATGTCATAATTACAATGTCAGGCATGTTTAAGTCATTTGTTCAGAGCAAGCAACCTGTGCGCTTAATTAAGATAATTTTTGAATTATTCCTTTGTAGCACTAAATTAAATATATGTAATTCATCAATATGAATTTATATATATATATATATATATATATATATATATATATATATAAAATATACACACAGGTGCTGGTCATATAATTAGAATATCATCAAAAAGTTGATTTATTTCACTAATTCCATTCAAAAAGTGAAACTTGTATAATGTATACATTCATTCCACACAGACTGATATATTTCAAGTGTTTATTTCTTTTAATTTTGATGATTATAACTGACAACTAATGAAAACCCCAAATTCAGTATCTCAGAAAATTAGAATATTAATTAAGACCAATACAAAGAAAGGATTTTTAGAAATCTTGGCCAACTGAAAAGTATGAACATGAAAAGTATGAGCATGTACAGCACTCAATACTTAGTTGGGGCTCCTTTTGCCTGAATTACTGCAGCAATGCGGCGTGGCATGGAGTCGATCAGTCTGTGGCACTGCTCAGGTGTTATGAGAGCCCAGGTTGCTCTGATAGTAGCCTTCAGCTCTTCTGCATTGTTGGGTCTGGCATATCGCATCTTCCTCTTTTCACAATACCCCATAGATTTTCTATGGGTTAAGGTCAGGCGAGCTTGCTGGCCAATTAAGAACAGGGATACCATGGTCCTTAAACCAGGTACTGGTAGCTTTGGCACTGTGTGCAGGTGCCAAGTCCTGTTGGAAAATGAAATCTGCATCTCCATAAAGTTGGTCAGCAGCAGGAAGCATGAAGTGCCTAAAACTTCCTGGTATACGGCTGTGCTGACCTTGGACCTCAGAAAACACAGTGGACCAACACCAGCAGATGACATGGCACCCCAAACCATCACTGACTGCGGAAACCTTTACACTGGACCTCAAGCAACGTGGATTCTGTGCCTTCTCCTCTCTTCTCCTCCAGACTCTGGGACCTGATTTCCAAAGGAAATGCAAAATTTACTTTCATCAGAGAACATAACTTTTGGACCACTCAGCAGCAGTCCAGTCCTTTTTTGTCTTTAGGCCCCAGGCGTGAGATGTTTTTTCTGACAAGTTGTCTGTTGTTCAAGAGTGGCTTGACACAAGGAATGCGACAGCTGAAACCCATGTCTTGGCTACGTCCGTGCGCAGTGGTTCTTGAAGCACTGACTCCAGCTGCAGTCCACTCTGTGAATTTCCCCACATTTTTGAATGGGTTTTGTTTCACAATCCTCTCCAGGGTGCGGTTATCCCTATTGCTCGTACACTTTTCTACCACATCTTTTCCTTCCCTTCGCCTCTCTATTAATGTGCTTGGACACAGAGCTCTGTGAACAGCTGTTCTTTTGCAATGACCTTGTGTCTTGCCCTTGTGCAAGGTGTCAATGGTCGTCTTTTGGACAACTGTCAAGTCAGCAGTCTTCCCCATGATTGTGTAGCCTACAGAACTAGACTGAGAGACCATTTAAAGGCCTTTGCAGGTGTTTTGAGTTAATTAGCTGATTAGAGTGTGGCACCAGGTGTGTTCAATATTGAACCTTTTCAAAATATTCTAATTTTCTGAGATACTGAATTTGGGGTTTTCATTAGTTGTCAGTTATAATCATCAAAATTAAAAGAAATAAACACTTGAAATATATCAGTCTGTGTGGAATGAATGTATACATTATACAAGTTTCACTTTTTGAATGGAATTAGTGAAATAAATCAACTTTTTGATGATATTCTAATTATATGACCAGCACCTATTTATATGTATATATATATATATATATATATATATACATATATATATAATTACATATAGGAACATAATGTTTAAATCTAAATAATTTATACAAAAATACTACATCATAATATTCTAAACTACACTTGCATGACTATTGTCAAGTTAACATCTATTCTCAGACCCTGTGAATCATTTGCCAAAAACCCACTCCCTCTCTCAAAAGAATAACACAGCTGCAGTGTAAACAAATAGTCCACTACAATACAATTACACAATGCAATAATGCTCACATAATATGCTTAATTTTGAATCTGAGCCACAAATTAAAATAATCTGAAATCCACCACCACACATCAACAACCATGTTGTAACTCATGCCAACAAGGACTGCAGAGTTTTGTCTTCAGAAAAAAAGGTTAAAAAAGAACTGCAACCAAAACACAGTGGTCAAAAGCCCAAAATAAGTGCAGTTATACACAGGAGAGTTACAAAGTTACAAAGATGAAAATACCAGTGATGAAGAGAGTAGCTCAGAACCAGCGAGGTGGCGGCTGGGGGGTTAGAATAAAGGCAGTAGTGGGTTAACCCAGGGTGGGGTAGCGGCTGTGTGTAGTGACAACAATTTGGGTGGTAGAGAGCAAAGGATGTGGCCAAGGATGTGGACTGAATTCCCTTTGTGTGTATGTGTGTGGTCGACTTTAGACTTAGTCTTGTGCTTTAGCTGTAATATATAATCCTTGCTTCAGGACTGCAGTACATCAATGTCATGTGTCAACCTTAATGTGAGTAAATTATTATTAATTGCTCTGTAACCCCAAAGACAACATTCCCAGTTCATATATTATTTATCCTAAACAATATATAAGATTGGAATTTGTGTGCTCCAACTGACAGTATGCTGAAAAGAGTATGCCAAAGTTCTATTATTTGGTTTATTATTATTATTACTGTTGTTGTTGTTGTTGTGTAGAAAATCAATTGCTTCAATACTTCTTAAACAACATAAATGTCATAAAAGTTTAATGAATAATGCAGTGAAAAAGATAAACTACTTTACTTGAGTTTACCTAATTGGTTTATTAAACCATTTTCATCTCATATATAACCACTGATTTGTCAACTGGGTAATTTTTGAGCATCTACTATATTATTTATTACGCTGCTCCTGTTTGTACTAAAATGTTCCTTGAAAATAATCTTAAAAGAAAAGTCTTTGAAATCCTTGAAAGAAAAGTGTTGACATGATGAAATAGGCCTGATTCTGTGTCAGGAGACTGAACATTTCACTTTTGGGTTATAATTCACTTAAATGTAAAAGAAGAAAATGGCTGAGCAGACGGGGAGGGTTGTATGCTTCTTTCTCTATTTACTTCTACTGGACCCACAAAGACTCTGCCAAACCAGCAAACAATAAAGAACTTCAAGACGGTGCCATGAGTCCAGCCTTCCTGCAGTCTTGTTCATGTAGTCTTGTATAAAACTCCAAAATGCAGTACATAAAAGGTAGACGAATTGGGACACAGTGCAAATGGTCAAAATAGGAGGGAGTAAATATAAAAGTTTGAAAGTCTTAATAAAAGTTTGAATTGCATGCTGTGTTTATGCCTATATGCCCCTGCAGACACATACCATATAGGCTACTACCACTTTTTAATTGGAAATAACTTTATCTAAATAAATATTTATTTCATTATCTATCTATCTATCTATCTATCTTTTCTCTTCACAAAGGCTTTATTTTATCGTAAATAAAAACAGTAATACTGTGAAATATTAGGCAATTACACATTAAAATAACTGAGTATCAGTGTCAGTGGACACGTAAAGAGGTGTATTCGTATCGAATCATTAAAACAAATAGTTTTGTAACTTTCTATCACGTGTTTTATGTTTGTAACGTTATGTGAAAGGGTTGATAGTTGAAAGTAATGTTAAGTCTGTCTGAATTTGGCTCTATCTAACGAATGTAACTTACTAAAGTACATTCCTACATAGCGACACTGTCACCGAGTAATGCACAGGTTGTAAACCAGCGCTTATTTGGCTGGAAGGTCTGGATTTTATATTAATAACTATTCCGCTTAGACTGCAGTTATGCGATTATTAAAAATTAGATATGAGCGAATACTGTCTCGTTTGGGTCATTGGCTTGCCACAGTCTGAGTCTGAGTCTTTATGCTCTACAAATTAAATAAATAAGTCTAACTTTTCCTGAAGTAAACTGTAAACATACCTGTTCTGTAAAAGCACTGAGCGGCACAGGGCGCAGCCATGTTTTCCACAGAGGAGAGTCACGTGCTCTTTCAAACAGACAGTAGCGTGTAGAGTTGAAACCATAGACTGTAAAAAAAAGAAGAGAAGAGATTTATTTATCATATTATTGATCCAAAATTGACTTGAATGTAAAACTCTAGCATGGACTTGGCAAAAAAAATGTATTGTGCCCATAAGTACCATAAAATCTCCAGAAATTGACGTCACTTATATATCAGTATTTACTTTATTTTATTTTATTAAGTTATAGCCTATTTAACAAACGTCTAAAGACTATGATCTTATCTTTCTTACAGTTTAACCTACCTGTTTGCGATTTCTTTTTCCTTTTCTTTTTATTTTATGTCCGTTGTATTTCAAATGCAGTGCTGATTCTTCTTTGCCAATAAAAAACACACATTTTGATTAAATGAAACATCCTTCAGAATGCAACACACTAAAGACATTTATTTATTTATTTATTTATTTATTTATTTATTTATTTTTGTTTGTTTGTTTGTTTGTTTGTTTGTTTGTTTGTTTATGCAGTGCATATTGACCTTAAACCCTTCTTCTAAATATCTGTGTGCATTATGCCTTCTGTCTAATCAAATTACCTTTGATTTAAAAAAAAAAAATCATGGAAAATCTCTATATTTAGGTGAAATATTGATTCAGTTTTTTGCATATAATGTTGCAGTAAACACAATCCTTAACAAAAAAACACTGTGTTAACTTGTTAAGCAGGCATTTTGCCTTATTTCCATACATAATGACCCTCAATTTTATCTGAAGGGCTTGTACATTGTGTATAGGGTGAGTGAAAAGAGTCAAGACAAAGGGGATCTGATTCTCCAAGGCCAGGGAACATAAATGAGGGGTGTGAGATCAAGGCAGCTCTGCACCTGCTGGTGGCAAAGACCCCCTATAGACCTCAGACCAGAGACTGAGCCCAAACAATAATGGTCGTTTTTGGAATTCAGAAGACAGAAGGACATTTGTGATTACATAATATCATGGTTGAATGGTATTTTCCCAGCTGCACATGTTAACTATAAGGATTATCACTCGGAATGATACGATAATGCCCTACTGTAAAATCTGTCCTATTTTTGAACTTCAAATCAGTAAGGGTATAAGTTCAAGTTAACATACCATGTAATATGTATATTATGTTTCCATATCTGAAAGCTATTAGAAATTGTAACAATTTTATATATTAGCATATATCTAGCCCATACAAATACATGTATATCTATCCCAAAACCTCTCAACATGTTGATATTATACAAGTAAAAATAAAAGAAGATTTAAGAAATGTATTACAAAAATGTATATAAACATACAGATTTTTGTATGTATGTTGTTTTAATGAAGTTGCATGTAAATAAAATATATAATGTTGATATGGTTGAAACATATAATAGCAAATTAAAAATCATCACATAGGTATTATTTACTATGGGGATTTTATATATGTTATACACTTATATCTTCATCTCCCAGAATGTATATAGCTTTATAGGTGAAATATATAGCAATATCACTCTTGATATAGGGCAGTATTTTTAAATAAAGGATTGCATGCTAAAAATCAAAGATTACATAGATTATCGGTCATTTCCTATTCCTGTAAAATGTATTTTCATAATCACTGAAAAGCACTGAATTGCAGGCATATTTTCTAGTGCTGTATGACTGCACAGTCAAAAGTAGCATAATAATTCCTCTTCTTCTCATAGCACGTGGTTCACTGTAAAGCAGTGTTCATATTTCAAAATATGGCTTTTGTGTGAGTCATGAATAAAGGCAGCAGTGCAGTTGTTTGCTCTGCTGAGAGTTATTAGAGGAAAACAGTTTTGGAACCAGCTAGGTAAGACCGTACGTGCAAGACTGTAATTTCTGACCTATCTGTCTGGGATCTGAGGAAACACACCAACCGAAACACTCACACATTTTCTCTCACACTTACATGAGCCTGCAGACTGCAAAATTTGTATTGAAACATGACATTACTATACAGTTAAGCTTGTCAAGTAACACTCATATTTATGATTAGTGATTATTTTGTTATTAGGTTTGAGTCTTTTGGTTCATCATTCAGTGAATCATGCAGGAATTTATTCTGCCCTCTAGTGATCTAGGGCTCTGACTCATGTGTATATCAGAATATAATTATATGAATGCTGATGATGTGAACTCCTTACAACTTTGAAACTAAGCTCTTAAACTTTTAACATAGCCAGTCCCCTTCAAGCTGCGCTGCTCTGAAAACAAATATCCAAGGACAAAAATGCACTCAGAAAGCTGTTATATATGGGAAATATTTATAAATCCAATATTGTATTTTTGTATTTTTTATATTTATGAAAATAATCACAATTATTTAAATTCTGAATACATATACCATCTTTATATAAAAAAAACAAGGTCTCAATTTGTTCATGGACAGATTTTAATTTTAATTAACATACAGGTGGCTGTTATTAACATTATGCAAAGTGCATAATATCCTAAACAGAACATATTTTAGAAAATGTGTTCAAACAAATTATGATCATTAATCATCATAGAATTATGAGCTAGTATGACATAAACCATTTTAATTAACAGAGCTTGGTAATAGTTGAATTAGTTACGCTTCTGAACGTAGCTGGTTTACATTTCAGGATTCTAGTTAAACCATGCAGGTGTATTAAGCAGGTGCCAGGGAAAACTTGGAAAGATTGTGATTGTGCGTTTGCTACATCTATAAATGAAATTAAGGACATTAGGCCTTGAAATTATTTTGAAATAAAAACATGTTACGGTTGTAAAGAATTGAAATAGTAATAAAGTAAACAAACACTAAAATGTATTTTTAAATACATAATTTTAAATGACATTAAATATTGTTTCACATCGTTAACATTTAGTAGGCATCACAAAAAAAGCTTTCAGCAAATTTAGGCCTACTAAGAACTAAATTATAAATAAATTGTAAATTGAACCTGAGAGAATCAAGTCAGTATGTGAACATATATATATATATATATATATACACACATAAATGTATATACACACATACATTCATTGGGAGGTGTTAAAATGTCCTTAGCTTTGCAGTACTTTCCACACACATTGACGTGCCTCATCGTGGATAATAAGGGCTCTATTGCTCTCTAGTGGTGTAATAAGGTAAACCAACTCAGTTTTAGCCCCACCCCATTAAGTACATCAAAATGGCCAGTCAATAGCTTTCGAAGTGTTTAGAACGGTAAGGGACAAGTTAGTTTATAAACAGAATATACTGTGGCTGCTGATAGTGTGTACTTCAAACAAATACACTGTGTGTCATGTTATAGGTGCGTTTTATCTGCTATGCTGTTTAAAATACGAAACAGAGACCCTTTCCGTTTCTGAATCACTCCGGAATAATATTTAGTTGGCGCACCGGTACACACGTGGGTTAACTGTGTGGTGTGTTTTGGTGGAGCAGCTCCTCAAAACCGCCGTCGGTACAGTTATTTGGACCATGCTGAAATCCAAGACATTTGTGAAAAAGACCCGCGCTGGCGGAGTGTTGAAAATAGTGCGCGAACATTACCTGAGAGATGACATCTGGTGTGGAAGTGAAGTTTGTAAGGAGTGTAAAGATGAAGCGCCTGTGCTGCAAGAGGACGCGTGCATAGAGAGCAACCTGTGCTCATATCCTCACTATTTAATCCCAGACACCAATGTGGTTTTACATCAGGTATGTGCTTTTCATTTATTTATTTATTTATTTTTATTAATAGCTTCTTATTATAATAAGCGTATTTGTTCTGAACAGCTTTTGTAAACAATTAACTGTCACCAAAGTATTTGTATAACAGGACGTCTTGTTTAGTCAATATATGCCATGTCACTGAACACCAAATACATCTAATACACATTAAAGAAGCAGGGTTTGCGGTTATTTTATTTATTATTTATTTATTCAAGTTAAATTTATTCAAGTTAAAGGCCACTCACAGTGGTTCAAGCGCAACTTTTTGAGTTCTTTAAAAAGAAGACAACAGAAGGTGTCATTTTTCCTTGATTAGAATTTAAGGACATTCCCCTGATATAATGTTATTGTGCTGTATGTGTGACTGAGAGACGATAGGAGAGCTGACATTATCGAGGGTCACCGACTTTGCAAAAAAAAAAAAAAAAAAATGTCTTGAGTCCACAATTTGCTTAGTCATAATCCATTCTTTATCATAAAAACTATTAGATTTCAACATTAACATAGTTTTTGGTATTTCATATTTTATGAAATGTTTTAATATATGAGACATTTTAAAATGAAATATGCGCTGAATTGCATATATTAACAGAACAGAAGTGATTTTGTTGAGTTACTGGTGTTAAAGCTTATAAAGGTGTTAAAGGGAATTTCACATTTTTCTATTTATCACTCCATAAATCAGCCAAAATAAATGAATAAATTTTAACCATATTTTTAGGAATAAGAGATTCTATAAATCAGTTGAATGATATGAACAGGAATAAAACTTATGTTAGTGCTGCTGAAGTAAAAAAAAAAATCCCAGAGATTTATACATAATTTGAAAGCTGAATAAATAAGATTTCCATTGATGTATGGTTTGTTAGGACAATATTTGAAAATCTGGAATCTGAGGGTTTTACAAAATTTACAAAATATCTTCATGGAACATGATCTTTACACAATATCCTAATGATTTTTGGCATAAAAGAAAAATAAAAAATTTGGGCATACAATGTATTGTTGGCTATTGCTACAAAATATACCTGTGTGACTTATGACTGGTTTTGTGGTCCATGGTCACAAATATTGAATTACAATATACAGTCACAAATAGATAAAGTGTAATAAAATATACACTTAAATGTGTATTTAGGATGTTTTCTTTCCACTAGTCTGAAAAGCCAAATTTCATAATTGACCAGTCCAGTGCATGAATACACAATTGTTTTGCCTGTAGTGTCTTGCCTTAAATGAGACGAAACTGATTTGGGATTCAATTCTGACAGATTGACATCCTTGAGGACCCTCTGATCAGGAACGTCATCATTCTTCAGACTGTTTTACAAGAGGTCAGACACAGGAGTGCCCCGGTCTACAAAAGAATCAAGGATGCTATTCATGAGAAAGAAAAGCACTTCTACACCTTCACTAATGAGCATCACAGGTAACACATCCTAAGAGGCTGTATTCATCCTGACACTAACTTTTTGACATGCATTTGATTTGGCTTGGAATACAGCTTCACAGATGGTGCTTGATGTTAGGGCTGTGCTTGTTAGTGTCTCATTTTTATTTTTGTTTTAAGGGAGACATTCATTGAACGAGAGCAAGGGGAAAGCTCTAATGATCGTAATGATCGAGCCATCCGTGTCGCTGCTAAATGGTACGCAGATCACCTTGCTAAAAAGACCAATGGTTGTTCACTGAAAGTGGTTCTGCTGACCGATGATCGGGCCAATAAAGAGAAGGCAGAGCAGTATGGTCTGATTGTGTACAGATGTAAGAGACACTTATTTTTGTCTTTTTTGTTGTTCTTGATGGCATAATTCTGTTTTTTTTTTCTTTTCGTATGTACTCTGCCATTCAAAACTTGAGGATGTTTTTTCTTCAGAGTAATTAATACTTTAATTCAGTCTAAAGTCTAAAGCAACACTGAAGACATTTATAATGTTACTAAATAAATGAAGCAGCACAACTGTTTTCACCATTAATAATAACAATAATAAACTTTTCTTGAATTATTTCCGATGGATCATGTGACTGTAGTAATGACTGCTGAAAATTCAGCTTTGCATCACAGGAGTTAATTACATTTTACAGTATACAGTGGGGAAAATAATTATTTGATCCCCTGCTGATTTTGTAAGTTTGCCCACAAAAAAGAAGGGTTTATCATTTTTATGGTAGGTTTATTTTAACTGATAGAGAAAATATCAAACAAAAAATCCTGAAAAAAGCAGCATACAAATGTTAAAAAAGATTTACATTTTAGTAAGTCAAATAAGTATTTGATCCCCAAGCAAAACATGACTTAGTACTTGGTGCAGAAAACCTTGTTGGCAAGCACAGAGGTAAGACGTTTCTTGTAGCTGGTCACCAGGTTTGCACACATCTCAGGAGGGATTTTGTCCCACTCCTCTTTACAGGTCCTCTCTAAATCATTAAGGTTTCTTGGCTTTCTCTTGGAAGCTCGAAGTTTCAGCTCCCTCCACAGATTTTCTCTGGGATGAAGGTCTGGAGACTGGCTAGGCCACTTCATGACTTTAATGTGCTTCTTCTTGAGCCACTCCTTTGTTGCCTTGGCCATGTGTTTTGGGTCGTTGTCATGCTGGAAGACCCATCCACGACCCATCTTTAGTGTTCTGGCTGAGGGAAGGAGGTTCTCATCTAATATTTTACGGTACATGGCCCTGTCCATTGGCCCCTCAATGCGGTGAAGTCGTCCTGTACCCTTAGCAGAGAAACAGCCCGTGCTTGACTGTAGGGATGGTGTTCTTGGGGTGATAGTCAGCATTTCTCTTCCTCCAAACACGACGAGTCGAGTTGATGCCAAAGAGCTCAATTTTGGTCTCATCTGACCACAGCACATTCTCCAAAACCTTCTCTGAATCATTTAGATGTTCATTGGCAGACTTCAGACTGGCCTGTACATTGCCTTCTTGAGCAGGGGGGACCTTGCGGGTGCTGCAGGATTTCAGTCCTTCACGGTGTAGTGTGTTACCAATGGTTTGCTTGGTGACTGTGGTCCCAACTGCCTTGAGATCATTAACAAGCTCCTCCGTGTAGTTCTGGGCTGATCCCTCACCTTTCTCATGATCATTCCTACCCCATGAGGTGAGATCTTGCATGGAGCTCCAGAACGAGGCCGATTGATGGTTATTTTGTATTTCTTCCATTCCCGAATAATCACACCAACAGTTGTCTCCTTCTCACCAAGCTTCTTGCTGATGGTCTTGTAGCCCATTCCAGCCTTGTTCAGATCTACAATCTTGTCCCCGATGTCCTTTGACAGCTCTTTGGTCTTGCCCATGGTAGTGGAGAGGTTGGAATGGAAGATACAGATTCTATGGACAGGTGTCTTTAATACACACAACGAGCTGAAGTTAGGAGTATCCTCTTAGAGTGACAGGATTAATCTGTGTTGCACATGTGCACATAACCAATCTGTGGGAGCCAAAATTCCTGCTGGTTGGTAGGGGATCAAATACTTATTTGACTTACTAAAATGTAAATCTTTTTTTAACATTTGTATGCTGCTTTTTTCTGGATTTTTTGTTTGATATTCTGTCTCTATCAGTTAAAATAAACCTACTATAAAAATGATAAACCCATCTTTTTTTTTTTTTTTTAAGTGGGCAAACTTACAAAAAAAATGTGTGTGTGTGTATATGTATATATTTTAAATTGTAATATTTTACAATATAAAAATATTAATCCAATAAATACAGCCTCCGTGAGCATAAGAGACTTTTTAAAACTTTTTAAAATCTTACCCACCCCAAACTTTTGAAGGCTAGTGTTGCATTCTCAGATGTAATAACTTATAATTAGCTATTTTAATTGACATCCCTAATTCTTCATATGAGGCATAATTGTAAAATATTAACATTTTCAAAAATGAATGCCGGTTTTGTCTGTTCTTTTCTCATGTAGGTGAGGAGTATATCAAGAGCTTGATTGGCAACCCTGAGCTTGTGGACAGACTTGCATTGCAATCTGATGATCAAGTGCGTACACTGTGATGGATGATCAAGAAAGCTTTGTTTTTTTGTTTGTTTTATGTTATGTTATGTTATGTTATATTTTGATACGATTTGTCTTTTATGATTCTTTATAGAATGAAATCACTGGCAGTAAGTTACTGTTTCCGGAACATCTACCCTTATCCAGGATTCAGAGTGGCATTAAGAACGGAGTATTCATTCAAGGCACGTTCCATGCCAACAGAGATAACTATCTGGAGGGCACAGTCTTTATAAATAGAGAGGGGGAGGATATCAATGAGGTAAGTAGGCTATCATGTAGAAAGAAAAGTCATTGATTATTTCATTTTATAAATTAAATGATTATTGTTTTCCTAGGATTTTTGTAGTACTTTTTAAAGTTGGTTCGCCCAAAGAAGAAAATGTACTCAGACCCTCAGACCTTCCAAGATGTAAATGAGTTTATTTCTTCATGGGTTTATTTCTTCATTTGGAGAAATTGAGTATTATATCACTTGCTCACCAATGGATCCTCTTCAGTGAATGGGTGCCGTCAGAATGAGAGCCCAAAGAGCTGATAAAAACAATAATCCACATGACTCCAGTCCATCAGTTAACATCTTGTGAAGTGAAAAGCTGTGTGTTTGTAAGAAACAAATTTATCATTAGGACATTTTTAACTTCAGACTGTAGATACCACTGAAATTACGAGTGCATGATCCATAATAACGCTTCCTCCTTCCTTCACAGGAGAAAGCAATATTATGGATAGAGGACTCATATTTTAGCTGGAAGTAATAAATGAATGAAGTTTAAAAATGTCTTACAAACATGCAGCTTTTCAATTCTGTAGATGTTAATTTATGGACTTTAGTTGTGTGGAGTGTTGTGATGTTTTTATCAGCTGTTTGGACTCTCATTCTGACGGCACCCATTCACTGCAGAGGATCCATTGGTGAGCAAGAGATGTAAAGCTAAATTTCTCCAAATCTGTTCCCATGAAAAAAAACAAACTCATCTTGGATGGCCTGAGTAGATTCTAAGTGAATTATCATTTTTGGTTGAACTATTCCTTTTAAAACATTTGTGAGCAGAAAAATCTTTTAACATCATATGTTCTAGCAGGTTCTACTTCAAGGCCTTCAGAATTTAAACCGGGCTGTTCATCAGGACGTAGTGGCTATTGAACTATTTCCCAAAGAACGCTGGGTTGCTCCATCATCTGTTGTACTGCAGGATGATAGTCCAAATGATGAGGATGCTGAGGAAGATGAGACTGAAAATAAGGTAGAATAAGTCTCATAAGATCATATGACTGTTAATATAATTACTCGAGTGTATCCAAAGTCACTGTTTAGTTGAATCTGAAAGGTTCTGTGTTGGAAGCTGTGTAGTGTAGAACCCATTACTCTAATAATGTACTGTGTGTTTGTATATTTTAATGACCTGTAATGGTGACTTTTTGCTGTTGTGTTGTAGCTGAAGACTGTACCATTAGGCTCCAGCGTTCTCAAGCCCACTGGACGAGTGGTGGGCATTATAAAGAGGAACTGGAGGCCTTACTGTGGAATGCTCTCACAGTCAATGATCAAAGAGGTAACGGTGCTTCACCACTATACAATAATATAAACCAGTGTCATTTGTAGTGCTAGGATATCTGCCCTCCGACTAGCCAATTTTCAGTCACTGAGCTGTCGATTTTAAAGACAACTCTCAACTTGCTTGAAAATATCACTAGTGTTGCTGGTAGTCTTGATGGTGACTTTGTCCTGCTTAGAGCTGATTTGAACTTTGTTCTTGGCACATTAAAACCCTAATAGTGCAAAAGGTGATTGTATAACCAAGTGTTTGTCTATTTAGAAGTCTGGGGTCAGTAAGATTATTCATTTTTAATTTCTTTTATTATTATTTCATATTACTTGTATTACTTTTCTTTTATTATTAATGTCTTTAAAAAAAAAAGAAAACACTTTTCATTCAGCACAGCGGTATCCAATTCTTAAAAGAAAATGACTCCTTATGATCACTGCATGACTATTTCACAAATTATACTACGCACTGCATCATTTAGGGTTAAATGAATTGTTGCCACACATATAACATGCCAGAATGTTAATCACTGCAATAATGATCCAATCATATCCAAATGGTGTTTGTTTTTGTTTGTTTGGCCAGGCAGTGTATATCAAAATAATTAATATTGCAGTAATTACAATTTTTTTTTACTGAAGGTTTGATCAGATAAGTGTGTAAGCATAAGAGACAGTAGTGTGACTGAAATAACTAAATGAAGCTCTCAATGAGCATATACATTTCACAACAAGTCCTGAAGAGATAAACTAACAATATAATAATAATTCAGTTTTTGTTAGTGTAACCACTGTATTTTGATCATGCATTTAAGAATCTGTGTTTCTTGAAAAATCTTGATATGTTTGTCTGATGCATTGCGTTAATTAACTTTTGAATTCCACTCCAGGCAACAAGGCACCTTTTCACCCCAGCAGACCGACGAATGCCACGGATTCGTATTGAGACCAGACAAGCCGCCAATCTGGTTGGACAGAGGATTATGGTTGCTATCGATGGCTGGCCTAAAAACTCCAGATACCCAAACGTAAGTGTTAGTGATTTATGGTCTCATTTTGTACAAATGATGACTAGTTTTAAGCCACAGATTTCCTCAGAGATTCTTTTTTTGCATTAGTTTACTTTTAATTTTATTGGTTTATTTAGATAGGGATGGTATAAAAAATCATGATTTCAGCCAGAAGCAGCTGAAAAATATGCATTGTACATAGAGAGTAAAGCATATGCTAATTTGCATCTCGAGTCCCTGTAAAGGCATGATGCAAACTTGCATTTAGGATTATTAATCCTGCTGATTGTGTATTAATAACCACCTTTGCTGAATTTTAAACATAACATGAGTCTGGAGGCCTGGATGCTGAGATTCCACTGATCATTTTGAGGTCACTTTATATTCCTTTTCTTGATGTCTCTCAGGGTCACTTTGTGAAAAACCTTGGCACTGCTGGAGATAAAGAGACTGAGACCGAGGTGCTTCTTCTGGAGCATGATGTTCCTCACCTGCCATTCTCTCAGGCTGTTCTTAGCTTCCTACCCAAGATGCCCTGGAGTATTACTGAGGAGGTTGTGTAGTCACGCATTTTTGAAAGACTTTGTTGTGTCGGAATGTTTCATGATAACTGTTGAAATGCTCAAAGCTTGATATTTTCCTGCAGGATTTGAAGGTCAGAGCAGATCTCAGACACCTCTGTGTGTGTAGTGTGGATCCTCCTGGCTGTACGGATATTGATGATGCTCTTCATTGTCGGGAACTGGAGAATGGAAACTTGGAGGTATAGCAGTTTGCGTAAATTATCACAAGTGGTAAAGGGAATGAACTAGAGCAGTTCCATTGGGTTTTTGTTTTGAGTGGTATGCTTTTGTTTTAGGTTGGTGTGCACATAGCAGATGTCAGCCATTTTATTCGGCCAGGCAATGCTCTAGATCAAGAGGCAGCAAGCAGAGGCACTACAGTCTACCTTTGTGGAAAGGTACTTATTTGTGGAAATGTGGAAACATATGGAATGATAATGGGCTGTAATAACAAAGGGATTTCTTTTTTATTAAAGGAACAGCCTTGTTTTGACTTCTTTCAAAAACATTAGAATATCTTACCAACCCCAAACTTAAAAATAAAACTATTCAGTTGAACCATTTTTAAATAAAATAATTTGCTGTGTTGGAAAAAATCTATTAGTGTAGTTCTTAATAGTCAGATTTTGGCTAATTTCTCCTTTCAGGTGAAAAATGAAAATGGATTTTAGTGGCTGAATTTATGATCTGTGGATAGTAATTGTATTTCCTCATTTCAAATATAACCTTTAACCATGTAGAGTTTTTGTGCATATAACTTTCTTTTAATTTGCATGGTAAATTTTGTCATTTCTTTTCACAGAGAATTGACATGGTTCCTGAACTTCTGAGTTCCAACTTGTGTTCTCTGCGATCCAATGTTGAGAGGTGTGCTTTCTAGCATAACTACCATTACTCAAGTGGATACCTTTTGCATACACTTCTTATTATATATTTACATAGTAAACATAATTTAAAACCTTCACTGTCTAATGAGCACTTCCACCCTCAGGTTAGCATTCTCTTGTATTTGGGAGATGAACCACAATGCTGAAATCATCAAAACTCACTTCACAAAAAGCGTCATTAACTCCAAGGTTTGCTGCATCTAATTTTCAAAAATGGATTTAAAATGATGGTTTATGATGGAATGTGCACTGTAAGGAACTGTTGTTGTTTTATCATGTAAGGCCTCCCTTACATACGCCGAAGCTCAAATGAGGATTGATGACACCACCATGAATGATGACATCACGAAGAGCCTGCGGGGCCTTAACAGACTGGCCAAGATCTTAAAGGGTCGGAGGACTGAAAAAGGGTATTTCCATTTGAATAGAATAAAATAAAATATTTTGAAACATATCTTTATACATGAAGCAGTCTTTAACCCTTGACGTTGATCCAGTTTGTAAGAGTTGCCTATTTTACTATTTTTCAGAGCACTGACCCTCTCCTCTCCTGAAGTACGTTTCCATATGGACAGTGAGACACATGACCCTATAGATCTGCAGACCAAAGAACTGAAGTGAGTGCTATATGGGCCATTCTACACAATTGGTGCAAACTGCTGTCCCACAACCAAAAAACACATTTAAAAAGCATTGAAGTATTCAAATCTTAGATGTTTATTAAGATCCTTATATTATCTATTGAAACCCACAAAAATATTCAAAATATTAGTAAGCTTAATATATATAAAAGCATAATTTATTGGGTACTTTCAATTGGGAGGTGGCTGTCCCGAACCCTAACCCCTAAATTTCAACTTATGAAAATATTGAAATAATTTTTGTATTTTTTTTTTCCATTGTTGTTTTTAAAAGTCTTTTTGAGTCTTTTAAAAAGTGAAGTTCAAAAAAATATATATTTTCTTTGTAAATTATGAAACTTATGAAAATGTCACTACCGAAACTGTATGTTTTAGTCTATTTGCAGAGACTGATTTTAATTGTAAATTTATGATCAGGAAATATTTATGTGTCACTGACTCTCATAGCTACAAGGTGTGAGTAGATAGGTCCCATCATTTTGAGGTAAATGTGTTCAAAAGTCTGAAAAATCTGTGTGTAACTTTAAGGAACTTCACTACCATATAACCTTTTTTCGGCAATTAAGCACACTTTTTTGGGAGTTATTCCATAACATTTAGTTTTTATATGTATACCACTGTTCCGAACTGTGCTAGCTAACCATGTACTGATTAGCATCTTTGAGCTAAGTTCAAAATTATCTAAAATTGTCACTACCGAAACATGTCATCATTGTTTTGGTAGTGACAAAAGGGAACACATAATCCTCATATCTGGGGAAAATAAACAAAATTTTAGTACAGTTATGCAATTTTTTTTTTGTGTGTTTTAGTAGTGTTTTAGTGTGCGAGTTAAAATTCTGTAATGTGATGTGGTCGCTACTAAAGCATTACTGTCACTACCGAAACATGGGATGTTTTGTCAAAAATAAAGTATGCTGAATTAACAACTAAGATGTTATGATAGTTTTTGGTCCAATGTATATCATGTATGTATATGTATATGTATATCAATGTATGTCGAACTAATGAATCCTTAACTTTGAAATCAGTATAATCAACTTTTTGCCTTTTACAAAGAAAAATTGGATTCAAAATACAACAAATCTCATAAATTACATTGAAATATTGTTAAAAAAATTAATTATGTATTTACCTCAGAAAAAATTTAAAATAGCTAAGTTATATATTTACAATCTAGATGTAAGCAAAATCTTAATAGTTCAATATAACCCTTCTAATTAAATTATTATTACTGTTTCGGTAGTGACACATTTGGGGAGAGGGCAAATATTCCAAAACTTCCTGAAAATACAATATGAGAATTAACTGCACAATTACTAGAAATGTGTACCTTGGATATTATTCAGTTGGCATACACACAATTTTTTTGGAAAAACACATTTACATGTTTCCAACTCTGACTTTGGACCAGTTCTGCAGAATGGCTCATAAACATCTTTCTGCCAAAGGTTTTAAAATGTTAATGTTTTGAGATTTTTTTTTTTTTTTTTTTCCCCCTGTTATTTCTGCTGATTGTATGGCGAAATATAATATCATTCATCTTTCCAAACTGTCTTTGTCTGGATTCTGGAAGTTCAAACTTTTACATTTTTCTCCAGGGAGACAAATTCTATGGTGGAGGAGTTCATGTTGTTGGCGAATATCTCTGTAGCACAGAAGATCTATGATGAGTTCTCAGAATGTGCCCTACTGAGGAAACACCCTTCACCACCGCCATCAAACTACGACATCCTCATTAAGGCTGCAAAATCAAGGGTGGGTGGAAGCTCTGTAGTTTCTTTCATTTTTATATAACCCACAATTTGCAACTACAACATGATGTATCTGAGCAAAAGAGGTCTTGTCTTGTGATGTTGAATAATTCACTGAACAGATTCCTGAAGGGTTTTGGATGTGGAAATCCTATCACTAACTTACCAAGTACCAAACACCAGCATTAAACCAAGCCAGTGTCAAACATATTTTTTGACTTTAGTTAAGGACAACATTGGATGACTAGAGTTTATTTCCAGTGACGATTTTTTCTCTGATTTATTTCAAGCATAATCAAACAACAAACGTGTAATATTTCAAACAAGAGTTTATTTCAGTGGTTCAAAACCGCATAAACTTTTTGGAGAACTTTACGGATATTAAACACCTTCAAAATGCTGTTGGTCCATGATCATGTAAAGGGTTTGAAATGGAAATTATTTCAGGAGCACTTGTGGGGGGTGGGGGGGTGGATTTCGCCTAGGATTTCGCCTAGGGCGTCAAATTGGCTAGAAACGGCCCTGGGTATAATCATCTCCACATTTTAAATGTTTGCAGAATTTTGGTCACTTTCTTTGATTTTTGCCTTATTCCCTTTTTCCAGGACCTTAACATCCACATAGATTCAGCCAAAGCTCTGGCTGATTCCCTGAACAATGCGGCAGTTGAGAATTTTCCGTATTTCAACACCCTGTTGAGGATTCTGGCCACCCGCTGCATGATGCAGGCTGTGTATTTCTGCTCTGGCATGGACAGTGATTTCCACCACTATGGCCTGGCATCACCCATTTACACACACTTCACATCACCCATCAGAAGGTGAGACGCACTGGACCACTGAATCAATTTAATGGAACAGTTGACCTAAAAATGAAACTTTCTCATGGTTTGCTTCTCATGTCAACCCACATGTGTATGCCTTTCTGCAGATGAACACAAACAAAGGTTTTTAGAAAAATACCCTTTGTGAGCCCATATAATGCTAACTAAATGGGTGGCCAAACGTTGATGCTCCAAAAAGCACACGCCATTGTGACGGCATTCCATACGACCCTAGTGGGGGAAAAAAATACCAATATTTAAAACCTATTTGAACTATAAGCCATTACTTCTCAAGATACTGTTGAATGTGCATTCATAAAAGGGTTGCATATGACAGTTTTGTGAAGCAATTGTTAATATTTAGTTTATCTGGTGTCTATCTGGTGTTTTTAATTTGCTGAAAGGCAAACTATGTGCAAAATCAACCTAACAACTGTTACTTGTTCCAACATTGTAGAGAGATCATTCCAACATGATGATTTTTCGTTAACACATCTTCACCCATTCACATGTTGACCCCCAACTTGATGAAACATTTATGCTTTATTTTGCAGATATGCTGATATCATAGTTCACCGTCTGTTAGCAGTGGCTATTAACGCAGACAGTACTTACCCAGAATTGATGGACAAGCATAAGCAGTCATCCTTATGCAACAACCTCAACTACAGACACAAAATGGCCCAGTATGCACAGCGAGCCTCAGTGGCGTTCCACACTCAGGTGAAGTGCAAACCAAAAAATCCTGACTTTAAGGATTTTTGGAATAACTGTCGCAATTTTTTTAATATATGGTGTCTTTAATCTTTACCCTTCAGCTATTCTTCAAGAATAGGGGAATCATAAATGAGGAAGGCTTCATTCTTTTTGTAAGAAAAAATGCCATCATCATCCTCATCCCTAAATTTGGAATGGAGGGCACTGTGTTCTTCGACAACAAGGATAAACCCAGCCCTCATCTCAAATTTGACTCTGAGGTACGGATATACTTTGATATCAGTCTGCGGAGCCAGGCAATATTAGCCTTACAAGTCATATTCTTAAGATATTGCATGATTATGTATACATGATTGAACCCGTTATTTTTTTTTTCTCCTCAGGGTCCTACACTCGAAGTGGAGGAACACACTTTCCGCATGTTTGACAAAGTTAAAGTAACAATCAGCCTTGACGCTTCCAACATCCAGCATCAAAGGATCAGAATGGCGCTCATTGAACCAGTGGTATGTTTTTGTTTCCAAGATTTTTTTTTTTTTTTAAATTGTGAGATACTGCAAGCACATAATAACATGGCTTTCTGAAATGATTCTGACTGGTCGATCACAGCTGCAATTATTTTTGTATAATAACTTCTAAATTACGATTGACCAGTCTCCTACGCTGTGCAAGTTTCATGCCTCTTGAGTCAATTCTCAATTTCTTTCTTACAGTAAAATAATTTGAACTAGTTTGTGTGATTTGTAAGGTAAAAACCTCTTTAATACGCCCCCTTATCACAAAATAAACCTCTTTAGGCTGATCAGGACTGACATGGTGTTTTTATATCATCTTGATGAGCATCATTTGCGCTAATTAAGGGATTTATTACACACCAACTTGCCAAATAAGTAAATAAATGCACTAAAATAAATTGATTTAAATTTTTTTTTTTTTATTTTATTAATTTTTTTTTTACAAAAAAACGTGTACATTATCATTTATCCTTTGTGTCCCCATAGTTTATGGCTTATTTGTGGTGAAATCTCCCCTTGGTTTCAAAACGTGTTGGTTGTTATAAGCTACAACTCTAGACACATGTTAGATCATCAGGCTCAAAGAGTCTTAACCACTAAAGTATAGTTTTATCTTTTCCAGATCCCTGGGGTTAGTGTACCTGTACCTGAGTCTGAACCAGAGGCCAAAAAACCCAAGCTTGACTGCTGACACCTGAGCACCAAGAACCAACATTAATACTCATTATAAAAGCAAAAATTACATGAAAAGCCTTTCGGTTCATCTATAAGGGAAACTTGAGTGAACACATAAGTGGAAAAAATTGACATGAAAGGAGTGTTTTTTAAATTGGTGTACACCAGAATTGTTTTTGCTTTTGTCTACATTTTAACTTGATAATGTACTGTTTTTTATAGTCTGAGACAAACTGTGGAATTATTATAAATTCTATTTGCACAACAGTGTTCTGTCATCCTTCAAATCTGAGATTCATTGAAAACAAAACATATTAAAAGGGCTTTTTTAAAGAGATTGTTTTTCAGTTACATGTTTTTGACAGAAAACCAACTTCTCTTATGTTCAGGGTTGCCATTCTTTCTGATCAATGTATTTCCATGATTTAAAACCAAAACGCCAAACCCCAACATTTAATTTTGAAGTCGACACTAGTTTGATTTTAACTTCATTGATAAGAACAAATGTTCAAAAAACATTTGGCTAAAAACTATTTTGAATACAATCCACATGAACACATTGTGGAGTTCAAGGGATTATCACCTCATCACAAGAGAATCAGATTTGTGCAGAATCGGATTTAATAGCTGTATCAAGTATTTCTATTATATGAACACATGATTAGCCTGAAAATGTTAGTTTATTTTAGGATAAAGCAGATTAAAAAAAAACAATCCATGATTTTTCCATAACTGAAAATTGTATTGATTTTCATAACTTTTTCAGGCCTGAAAATCATAATTTAAGTTCCCTGATTTTCCATGACAAAGGAATCGTAAATATTGTGGTATGCGTAGCAGTCCAAGAAGAAAAACCTTTGCTATATTTATACATGTGCTATATTTGCTCCCTTTAAGAACGGCAAAGCACACAGCTGTCAGTACAATGGATTGGACTAATTTAGATCAGCTGTGTACAAAAACAATGTTACATTCTACTGTGATGCCTTTTTGTTTAGAGATTAATATATTAGATTACAACAAAGATGAAGTCTGATGTTATCGTCCGTAAGAAGAAATTGCAAGCAGATAAAGAACACCATTTTTATCCAGACGTTTTATTACAATTCAGAGACATGTCGCCATGATATGTGAACCTGGTGGTATCTCCATAGATTTGTTAGTGACTGATTAATTCATAAATAATTAAGACTGTAAAAAAAAAAAAAGGCCCTATAAAAACAGCTAGAGGAAATGGTTACATATCTGCCACCCTCATTTAATAAATCACAATGGAAAGCTACATTTCACAAACAATAAAACCCATACATAATCTTAAATCTAATTCAAGTTTTCTCAGTCTCAAAGTCGTCTCTTTTTTGGAGCAAGAATAAATACTGTAGATTAGTCAGTACAAATACTTTCACAAGGCTCAGACAGTAAAACCAACCACAGTATTCAGCATTCATATGAGATGACATGAGCACCATAATGTGTAAATGTTTCGCCCGTTTCCTCCACAGCTTTGGGGGTAAGAGTGTGTAAAGTGCTTGTTCTGTCCCTCATGCTCAGTGCGGCAGGGCGAACAACTGCAGAACAAAACATTTCTTAGTATGGTTATGCACAGTGCATTCTATCAAGTATAAACTATAATAAAGTGACTACAATGCATTTTGAGTGTGCAAAACTAAAGCAACAAAATGTGATACAGAGTGAATGATGTTTCTTTTCCTGTTGTAGTGCGTGTATGAGACTTTACCTTTGGTTTAGTGTGTCTAGTGAAAGGTACACCCTCTTCAGCAGTGTGTGTGTCCAGCATGTCCTTACTCTGGCTGTCTGAACTGAGGGCGTCCATTAAGCTGGTAGTGCACACTGAGTAAGTGTTATAACCGCTATCCACCTGCAGAGAACATGAGGGACAGATTAAGCCTAAAAATGACCTGAAGACCATAGTTCACAATTCCATCATAAAAGCCTGCAAAAATAATTTAAAAAGCATAAACTTATTTAAAGTAACAACAATATGTAATAATGATTACCACATTTTAATCTCATTAAACAGTGCTACTATAACGTTTATGCATAATCTTTAAATAAATTTTGTTTTGAAATTTATGCTTTATCCACACCAAACTTTAAACACATTTTAAGTTTGTCCTTTAGAAATAAGCAAGCATTTTCTATAACAATTTATTAAATATATCAAATAATATCAACGTTTAAATAAAGATAATGATAAATTATAGAGACAGATATTATTCTTAAAGTTTGTGCTTTAGAAATAAGCGCACAGTTTTATAATATAATTAATTTATAATATAATTATATGTATATATGTGTGTGTGTGTGTAGGTTCATTATTATGATCATTTTATTTTAATTAATATTATAGATATAGAGAGAGGAGATTGCTTAATTTTTAAATTAAGTTTATGCTTTAGAAATATTTTAAGCTTCTCACATGTCAAATTTTTAACATAAAACAAGACAATAACTAAAGTTCTTAGAGCAAAAGAGATTCAGTACAGCAGCAGCTGCTTCCAGCCAGTTTTGCAGTGGTTTTATGTCATACACCTGCTGGGCTACTGATGAAACGACTCTTCAACTAGTTGTCTAGTGTTTGTAGGCTACTTGGAAGCAGCTGGCATTCTGGTCAACTGACAGCACGAATACTAACCTGCATGCTAATGTCGTACGGTGTAATGCTTCCTTCTGCTAGCAGGGATACAAACATGTGCGTACTCTCAGCGTTAGGCACACTGCCTGTTTGAGAGCTGGACAGTCTAGCTGGTGACGCAGTGTCCTCTTCAGGAACCCAACCACAGGATTCCTCTCTGCTCCTGCTAATGACCTCATCCTCATTTTCCCTTCTGTCAGTCTCATTATTTCCTCCACTGTCCTTCACAAACTGCTCGTCTTGATCCATTTCCTCAGAAACAGCCACTGAGGCCTCTGACTCACTTTCCCCAGATTGGTGTCCATCTCGCTGGGCAAGAGGTCTTGTCGAGTTAGCGTCCAGGTCCATGGTGGGTAAAGGTTCACTGGGATGGATGTTCTCCTTGTCCTGAAGGGTTGGGTGGAGGATAGGGGAAATGTGAGTAGGAGAGGCCCACATACAGGCTCTGTTTCTGGGTCGGGATTGAAAGGGGGAGCAGCTTCGAATAGGGGAACAGCCCTCCACCAATGGGCTTTTTCCACATCGGTTCATGTCCATGTCGGAGCTGCCCATAGGAATGCCATTGGGAGACAAAAACGACAGCCTTTTCCTCTCACCTATAAAAACAAACGTTTTATGTCACTTCACATACAAAACCCCACTTGGACTTTGGATAAGTGTGAGTTGGTGAAGAGCTTATAATTAATTATATTGCAAATAATTACAAAAATGATTAAATATTTTAGCCATTTACTTGCATGTCATGTGACCATTACCTAACATCAGAGAACCATGAACATGCAAATGTGTTGTTAAAGGGATAGTTCATTAATTACTCACCCTTGTGTTGTTCCAAACCTATAAGACCTTCGTTCATCTTCAGAACACAAATTAAGATATTTTTGATAAAATCCGAGAGCTTTCTGACCCTCCATAGACAGCAACACAACTGACACGTTCAAGGCCCAGAAAGGTAGTAAGGACATCATTAAAATAGTCCATGTGACATCAGTGGTTCAACCGTAATGTTATGAAGCTACTTTTTGTGTGCAAAGAAAACAAAAATAAGGTCTTAATTCAACAATTTCTTCTCGTACGAGTTGGCATTCTGATATAGCTTATCATCTGTATATTCTGGTTCAAACAAGTAACAGGGATCCAAACTCATCATGGGTGAAAACGGTGACAAAGACACGCAACCCCCCCCAAAAAACCCCATTTTTTAAATATTTATACATTATTATAAGCCTTTATTATTTTTTAACTCTACAATTGTGCTGTACAGGGTTTCCGCGGGGTCTTAAAAAGTCTTAAATTTAGTTGCATCAAATTTAAGGCCTTAAAAAGTCTTAAATTGTACAAGAAAGTCTTAATTATGATTTCAAGAGGTCTTAAATTTGGAGACGGAAAGACAAGAATTGCGATATGGCTGAATGTGACCATTGAACTTCAAAAAGCTATGATTTCATTAAATAAACATGAGCGCTGCAAGTTCAAAGTCCGGTGCTGCGCGGCTTTGTGTTCTGTCTTTACTGGGAAAACCATTATATTCTGCCAAACGCGACAACTGCTGGCAGAGAATGAATCAGTTAACATAGGTTAAACTAGTGCGCGTACGAGTTTCACTGCACAATTCAGTCAGATAAAATGCATTTAGAATGATCACATAATTTAAGATATGGGGGCAGAAAATGTATAGCCTATATTTATATCATTTCATATAGTTAATATCACACGAGAGTGCCATTTTTTTCTCTAAAAATCAGCGTGATTACAAATGTGATGTTGATTTTATGCAACAGTTCAATAACAAGAAGTTAATTAAGAGACTTACGTTTTAGACACCATATTTCCTGCTTTTGCTCTATTTCTACAACAGAAATAATTCCAAACACAGCCACAGCACTGTTTTGCGTCTCTGAGCAACATGACGGTGATTCGTTCCTGAATGAATCAAACGTTTAAATGATTCGGTTCAATCGCAATGACTCACTTATTAACAGTGACTCGCTGCCACCTGCTGGCGGTTTTAATTTCACATTTAAAGTATCTTCATTTTTTAAAATAATTTCAAACATCAGTTTTCAACGTTTTATGTTTCAAATATCAAAACATTATTTATGCATTTGTAACTGCAGGTTAGCATTCTATGTCCCTCTGAGCTGCATTAAAGTGTGTGTAAATACATCTAAATGCCACTTCAGATGCATTGCAAAGATAACTTTTGTTGATACTGATTTCATTTGCTTGGTAACAGCCCAAATGCAAGAATTTGACTCAAAAGATGATGCACACTTTTAGAAAAAATGGCTTAAAGGTAAAAATGCCCATAAAACTTGTTGGAAAGACTCATTTCTATCACTGCTGTGAACTGACCACACAGAATATGAAGAATATTAAAAACATTCAGGAGTCAGCTGTCCATGGTAATCTTTAAGATATCAGCACAATAACACACTCAGCAAAATATTGTCTAATTATCGTTATCGATAAAATCCCAGAAAATATCAAGATATCATTTTTTGCCAATTTTGCACACCCCTAATTCATGTTATTTAATTTATATAATAATTTATTGATAATAATTGTTCAAATCAATATAATTATTACTTTTGACTTATCCATTTTCTTAAAAACGGTTTAAAGGCTGAAATGTAAAGTTTAGCATTTTACAAAACTTTTTGTTTTTGTGAAAACTCGTATCTGTATTGTAAATCATGCTTTTGATAGTCGTTTTACAGTTTAATATGGTACTATAGACATTGCCCTACCCCGCTCATATGGTATTAATTTTATTTGTGCAGGTCTTAAAAAAGGTCTTAAAAAGTCTTAAATTTGAGCTTAAAAATCCTGCAGAAACCCTGGCTGTAAAATTCACGTTAGAGACTCACTTTTCATGAAAAAATGTGCCAAAAATCCTGGAGGAAAAAGACTTTTAAGATGACAATTACATGAATTTACCATTATATCCAGTACATGGCAGCAGAGGATCACTCATTAGCTCAGTTGCCATTTCCACTCCCTAGTTTTCACTTCTTGCTTTTGGATTTTTTATAAAATGACTACTATAACACATAGTACTGTACTTTAGTACTGTACTTTAGTAGTATAGCAAGTACAATTAAATAAGGCATTAAATATTTTTAGATTTAATTTAAAATCTTAATTCTTTAAACATTAACTTGAAAACGACATCAAAAAGAGTGTTTTAAGTTATCTTTAACTATCCTCAATAAATTCAGCCAACACAGACTTGTTACTGCTGTAGTTATGTTACTCTGCATCACTTAATGCACAGGTCTATTTATGACATCGCTTTGTCAGATAGTTTGTTCTGTCCGTTGCTACAGTTATCACTGTCAATCATAATAATGACTGGCAGTACAATTTAGTGGATTCACATGGATAATTTTTTTAACAGTATACATGGATGTTCGTTCCTATTAGACAAACAAAACTTTTCTTCAAATTGTCAGTGGATTATGCAACTGACTGAGCTTTATCACGCGAAAACTCAATGATATAATCAATGACTAACTACACAATCAATCTCTTATTTACACCGTGCGTATGCTTTTCTCTCTCTCCCGTTGTAATAGGTAGATCTGCGAGCGTGTAGAACTCCACTTGCGAAAACAAAAATGAGCTCAGAGCGGATTCTGAATAACCTACAGAAAATACCTCTGACTGGCCATTGCTTTCAACAGAGACACATGTGATTGGCTACAATACTCAACACTGCAAAAGCACGTTGTAAATAAATGTGTGGTTTTGTAATTCAAAACCAGAGCATGCACAAAAACACACAGGAGCGTTTAAAAGCGGTTGACTATAAGCGGGTATAGAATTGAAATGGTACTAATGGTACTGTACAAAAAAAGACCCCCCCACCCTATTTTGATCTCAAAAAGGTGAGTTTTCACCAAAAGGTGAGCAGTTTGCATCTATGAAGCATAAGGCTGGGCAGAAAATTGCAAGTCATCATCTCTGTTGAAATCTTCAGACAATTTTAGGAAGACTGTTTTATGTACAGTGTGCGTCTTCTGCTTGTAAACAGCCTATCTGGGTTCTACGTTACAATGCTGGCTCCTGTGTCAGCAGCATAACACGCATGGGTCGTGGTAATCTCGTGAACGCATGGCAAAGAAGTTTTGTTCCTTTGCAAACAAAACGTATTCTCGTAGCTTCATAACATTACAGTTGAACCACTGATGTCACATGGACTATTTTAACGATGTCCTTACTACCTTTCTGGGCCTTGAATGTGGTAGTTCCATTGCCATCTATAGGCGCTTTCGCACCACGTAGTTCAAGGAACTTAGTTATAGGAATTAGCCAGCAGGTTTGTTCCTAGAGAACCAATTTCTTCCTTGGGCTGTTTTCCTGGTTACATTCACACCGGCAGAGGTTGACAGCAACGTCTTTATTCGTAGCATTTACAAACATCAACATCCAGTGAATGGAGGACGACGTGTTTGGAGCTTTTTTGTTGTGTGTCGTGGGTTTTACAATAACCGAGATGTTATGTAAATGCATTGTTTACGCAATTGAAAGAGCATGAAAATCTGTCTAAATCTCTCATGACAACTTGCAGTGTTGCATATCATCGAGGCTGAGAAAAGAACAAAATGCTGCAGACATGCCGTTACCGCTGTTTTCCATGTTCCTGGATTAAATATTTTTACATAGATTTTTAAAAATGCCAGGTAGCCAATGTTTCGTATGCGTTTGGCCAATCGGCGTACACTACATCGCTGGTAGTTCCTATAAAACTGTTTTAGACCCTGCTTTAAATTAGGAGCTAAATTAGTTCCCTCAAATAACTAAATATGTTCCTAGTTCCTGTGGTGTGAACACGCCAAAAAGTGGGAACTTTCACTAATAGTTCTAGGAACTATGGAAATGTTCCTCCGGTGCAAAAGAGCCCTATAGAGGGTCAGAGTCAGAGAGCTCTTGGATTTCATCAAAAATCTCTTAAATTGTGTTCTGAAGATGAACAAAGGTCTTACGGGTTTGGAACGACATGAGGGTGAGTAATTAATGACAGAATTGTCATTTTTGTGTGAACTATCCCTTTAAATTATTGAAATATTAACCTCTGTATTAATGTTAACTTCTCAGGGGCTACTTTTATGTCTAAGGGGTTCAGCTGACAAAAAAAAAAAAAAAAAAAAAGGTTAAAGGAACCCCTGCACTTGCATATATAGTCATGCATATAACATTTAAAAACAAAACTGGCACCATCTCAGATTCCTCACCTGATACAGGCGTCACAGAATTCTGAAGTCTGATGGGCGACAGAATAGGAGATTTGAAAGCAGGTGATGATCTCTCTGAAAACATGGGACTTGTGACACTGCCCAGACTGTATGTTCGACCCTGGCCTTGGATGGGACTGGATGAAAACTGGCCCTGAGGATTATGGATAAAATGCAATATTACATTTTAAAGATCTCAGATATCAAGTACCCTTGAACCACATTTTATTGGTCTACAAGGGAGTAGTTTCACCCTTGTAATGTCATCATCTGTGATCTGGTACGTACAGACAAGGGCGTCCCAGATGGAATGCCACACTGAAGTGGAGAGACAATAACAGAAGACATCATCTCTCGACTGCTGGGGGAAACATTATGGGAATATCTGTCTGGGCTGGAAGGGGTAGAGGACTCAGAGCCACTGTCATGGCCATCAAGAAACAGCTTCCGCCGCAAAGAAGAGGAGCTGAGGCTCTCCTGCACCTGTTCGGTTAGCTCTTCTGTCTTGTAGTAATCACCTGGTACAACAAAGAAAATTCTCAAGTTAATATCAATATATACCCGAGCAAAGAAAAGCATGCAAATATTTGCCACATTCAAGTCATCAATAGACAAGACCTGACACCCTGAAATTTAAGAAGTGCAATGAGGTCAGACTGTTAACAACCTTTTTGTACTGGATCTAACATTGTACTCACTCAAATGCACTTTCAGGATTTTGAGTGGAGAGTGTCTGGTTAGGGATATAAGTAGTCATTGCATAAAAAGCTTATAGATGTGTTTTAATATGAACAAAATATCAACCATTTAAGATTTTCACCATTTACTTATATATTTTTATTTGTCCCCATTATGAATTCCTCTCATATGAGTTTTTAAAAGGACATATTTAATCTTATTTCTCAGTTAATGAGGTCATATAACTATGCATGAAAAGTATTAATAAGAAAAAAAAAAAAAGAAAAGCAAAATGGTGATTAAAATAATTTTAGAAGAAATACAGAGTGTCATACTATGGATCAGTTTTAAAGTTAATGTTTTTTTATTTAAAAAAAAAGGTAAAAACAGTAATACTACAAAATATTATATATATATATTTTTTAATTCTGTGTGAATATTTAAATGTAACTTATTCCTCTGATGCAAAAGCTGAATTTTCACCATTACTCCAGTCTTCAGTGTCATGATCATTCAGAAAACATTCTAATATGCTGATTTGCTGCTCAGTAAATATTTCTTATTATCAATGTTTAAAACAGTTAAGCTGCTTAAAAGTTGTCAAAACTGTTATACATGTTTTGGATTATTAAAATGGTCAAAAGAACAGCATTTATTTAAAATAGAAATCTTTTGTAACATTATAAACATCTTTACCATCACGCTTGATCATTTTAATGCAACAATGAAAAAAATATTAATTTCTTTCCAAAAAACAAAAAAAACAACGACTTACTGTTACTGACCCCATACTTTTGAACAAATACATAAATAAATTACATGTTTGGTTTCATTTTGAAATGAAGTAATAATAATAAAAAAGAAAAAGTTTACCCAAAACTTTTTCAAGATTGAAGTCCACAGGTAGAGACAGGACAGTCTGACAGATGGCTAAAACACAAACAAGCAAAGACTAATTACTCTAAAACCACATACATGCATTCCTAAATTTACAGTGGTGATCATTTATGAATGGTCTTAGAGCTGCTGGACAAACCATTTATTTTCTTTGATGACTGAAGTGTCTCTGTTACCAGTGGGGATAAAGAACCTAAAATGAGAGTTTAAGTTAATATCTAAAAACTACTTTGGTTGTAATAAAGTAGCATCTCTCTTTTATGTGCCATGACTTACTTTTCTGATGTGGCATTTTTACTGATGGTTTAGCTGCTGGTGGTCCCCATGGAGAGGGAACAATTGCACCTTTAGTGAAAAACTGAACAAACAAAAATAAATGTACCAACACATCTTTCTCTTTAGTTAACATTTTCATGAACAGGGATTGTTTTATAAGAAGTAGAGCCGTTTTACCTGTTCAATAGCATGTTGCCGTTTTTCCTCAATCTCAGCATCTGCCCTTGATGTGTTAAAACACAAATGAGTTAATATCATGAGAATGAGAACAAATAATTTACAAAAAGAACCTCATTGTTGTAAAACTCTACAAATAAACATACTAACAGCAATGCAAACCTGGCTTGGCTCAGAAACATAGCCTGGCGGTGAATGTCCTCTGGGTCTATTTCCACAGGAAGTAAATTTGCCATTTCATCAATGGACCATTTGAACTGGGCTGGCGTCTACAACAAACAACACAAACAGAAATGACATTTGTATCCTTTTTCATGATTTTCCCTCAAATGCAGAGTCAGAAACTCACCGCTGAGGAGCTCATGGAGCTCTTGAACACCGACGGGCTGGGCACCACGGGCTCATGCAGACGGTGATAGTCGTTTGGGCTCTCAAACGGGTTCAGGATAGCGGGTCTTCCAGGAGTCTCGGGTGTTATATGAATCTCTGCTATATCTCCCATCTTAAAAACGGCGTCCAGCCAACCAGGCTACGTTTTAATAAAGAAAGAAATGCGTGAAAGACTGGAGATCCTTCAGAATATCAACAAATCAGAGCGGTAAACATCTTGTTTGGTTATTTGCCATTGCACCTCATTAGTAATGATAAAACGATTATTTAACGGATTTTCTACCTTTGTTAGTCTGCAGTCTTTACATGTGTTTAAAAAGACAAAAACGGGTAATAAATGTTAATAATTAATACTCACAACGCACCCAAACTCAAACAAGCCAAACAGTGATCTCTGAATGGCTCTAACGTCTGATTTGATTTTCTCTCAAGAGGTGCTAGCCAATCACAATTCAGCAGAATATGCGAAACAACCAATCAGCTGACGAGAACGACCGACCTGCAGTCTCGACGTAACATCCTTTCGAACATCTAAAACTTTATTGACAGTATTCCAACAACAAAACGCGCGAGGTGTGAACAAAATTGCTGTCAGTTGGTTTATGGATATTGTGTAATGCAAAATTTGTGACACTGCCCGGTTTTTAGTTCGCAAATGGTTGGAAGACATCAGGGACTAACAGGAATAGACGTGTTAGGTCTTCTGAATGACTGATAGTGCTTTGTTATTGTCGTTAAGTAATTAAATAGCTTTAGCACGTAGCATCATGGCCAGTCCCGCGAGCGCAAACATGAACGCTGTCCGCGAGACTATGGATGGTAAGATTAAAACGTTTACAACAAAGACATGCTCTTTAAAAATGTTGTTGTTTCGAAACATGTTTGAAAGTATACTGAATGTAATGTCGCTAATTGACATTCTCTGTATTGATACTGGACTGGTAACGTTACTGGTTTGCACACTGCATGATTCATTCGCATAAATCGCACTGTTATTTCAATGGAGCAGTTATGTGACATACGTATCATTGTGTTTTGTTCTTACGTTTCCAGTTCTCCTGGAGATATCCAGGCTGCTGAATACAGGATTGGACATGGAGTCTCTGTCGATATGTGTCCGTCTCTGTGAGCAGGGGATCAATCCCGAAGCCCTGTCATCAGTTATCAAAGAACTCAGAAAAGCCTCGGACTCATTAAAGGTAGTGGATTTGCGGTGACAGTCTTATTCTGCTTCTCTCCACTCAGTGGTTTTATCCATTCTGCCTTGTTTTGGTTTGATGCAGAATCATGCATAGCCATGCATATATAAATATTCTTGTTGTATCAGTAACCTATAGGTAATGTCTGATTAGTCAATATTTTAAAGTGCAAATAGTTTCTGAAATGCCCAATCCTGAGTTGCGCTACCATGCAGATCACATATTGGGCATTCAGTTTGTTTTCCTTGTGGAGCACATGGGAGTTTCTGTAAAATGCTTTCTAAGTAAGCAAGGTATGTTTTTGCTCGATTAGAAATAATCTGTTCAATTTCTGCCAAAGGAATAATTTAAAGCAAGTACTGCTTTTATGCAAGCAGATAATATTAGGCTTGGTGGTGATATTTCTACTTTTCAACATTCATTTGTCACTGCTGAGCTATTTAAATAAAAATAGTGAAGGCAGATGACGCTTATAGGCCTTAAAATATACCATTTACTCTTTATTTATTTATTTTTAGCATTTCATTAACTTTCATCGTTTATTGATCTTTTAGGCTTCTGAAAACAGCACTAGTCAAGGATGACCTGTCGAAATTTCATCTATGACAGAGTGGTCCCTGTTTGAGAAGAAAGAAAACTGCACAATGCATTGTGTATATAAGCATGTACATAGGATTAATGTGTTAAAACAGTTGTTTTGCCTTGTTTGACCTACTTTCATGTGCCTCAGTATGTACAATTGGACTGTTAAAGTTTGCTTTTTTTCCTTTTTTGTTATTTAAATATTGTCTATACTAATAACTATAATTCATTATAATGCTGAAAGGAAAACATCCTCAAAATAGAGATTACTCTGTGGAACCATTTTTGCCTCTAAGTCAGTAAAATGTTTTTTTTAAAACCCTAAATGTCTGTTTTTATGTGTGCGTCTATGTCTGATCACTAAAACATTTTATCTGTATCTCCATGTGCGTTTACATCTTTTAGCCACATGATGGCGACAGCAGTGCACTTACAGTTAATTACTTCGGCTTTGTATTCTGTCATCGCATTATACAGGTGCTGGTCATATAATTAGAATATCATCAAAAAGTTGATTTGTTTCACTAATTCCATTCAAAAAGTGAAACTTGTATAATGTATACATTCATTCCACACAGACTGATATATTTCAAGTGTTTATTTCTTTTAATTTTGATGATTATAACCGACAACTAATGAAAACCCCAAATTCAGTATCTCAGAAAATTAGAATATTGTGAAAAGGTTCAATATTGAACACCTGGTGCCACACTCCAATCAGCTAATTAACTCAAAACACCTGCAAAGGCCTTTAAATGGTCTCTCAGTCTAGTTCTGTAGGCTACACAATCATGGGGAAGACTGCTGACTTAACAGTTGTCCAAAAGACGACCATTGACACCTTGCACAAGGAGGGCAAGACACAAAAGGTCATTGCAAAAGAGGCTGGCTGTTCACAGAGCTCTGTGTCCAAGCACATTAATAGAGAGGCAAAGGGAAGGAAAAGATGTGGTAGAAAAAAGTGTACAAGCAATAGGGATAACAATAGGGATAACTGTGTGGAAACAAAACCCATTCAAAAATGTTGGGGAGATTCACAAAGAGTGGACTGCAGCTGGAGTCAGTGCTTCAAGAACCACTACGCACAGACGTATGCAAGACATGGGTTTCAGCTGTCGCATTCCTTGTGTCAAGCCACTCTTGAACAACAGACAGCGTCAGAAGTGTCTGCTCCTGGGCTAAGACAAAAAAGGACTGGACTGCTGCTGAGTGGTCCAAAGTTATGTTCTCTGATGAAAGTAAATTCTGCATTTCCTTTGGAAATCAGGGTCCCAGAGTCTGGAGGAAGAGAGGAGAGCACAGAATCCACGCTGCTTGGGGTCAGTCAGTGTAAAGTTTCCGCAGTCAGTGATGGTTTGGGAGTGCCATGTCATCTGCTGGTGTTGGTCCACTGTGTTTTCTGAAGGTCCAAGGTCAACACAGCCGTATACCAGGAAGTTTTAGAGCACTTCATGCTTCCTGCTGTGACCAACTTTATGGAGATGCAGATTTCATTTTCCAACAGGACTTGGCACCTGCACACAGTGCCAAAGCTACCAGTACCTGGTTTAAGGACCATGGTATCCCTGTTCTTAGTTGGCCAGCAAACTGCTTCATCCTTAACCCCATAGAAAATCTATGGGGTATTGTGAAGAGAAGATGCGATATGCCAGACCCAAATAAATGCAGAAGAGCTGAAGGCCACTATCAGAGCAACCTGGGCTCTCATAACACCTTGACCAGTGCCACAGACTGATCGACTCCATGCCCACGCCGCATTGCTGCAGTAATTCAGGCAAAAGGAGCCCCAACTAAGTATTGAGTGCTGCAAGCTCCTTACTTTTCATGTTCATACTTTTTCAGTTGGCCAAAGATTTCTAAAAAATCCTTTCTTTGTATTGGTCTTAAGTAATATTCTAATTTTCTAAGATACTGAATTTGGGGTTTTCATTAGTTGTCAGTTATAATCATCAAAATTAAAAGAAATAAACACTTGAAATATATCAGTCTGTGTGGAATGAATGTATACATTATACAAGTTTCACTTTTTGAATGGAATTAGTGAAATCAACTTTTTGATGATATTCTAATTATATGACTATAATTTCAGTCTTTTACGATTTATTTTATTTTTTTTTAATTTACGATAAATGTCATGGCCAGGACTCGTATCAGCAGCTCATGCATATTTGTTTTCAGAGCAGCAAGCTCACAGAATTCACAAAAGAAGTTTGATCAGATCATCAGGCCTGTTCTGCCAACTCACAGGTGTTTTTTTGCACAGATCTGACATCAATCTCTGGGAATGTTTAAGGTCACGTTTGGTAAAAGCACTGTGGATCTTAGATCAGCCCAAAAGGCAGCATACCTGGCGTGAGCTTCATTAACACCCAGCCGTGCTGAGAGGGAGAGGTGGCTGTGTCCTTGGTTTCTGCAGACAGGAGGCATAATGTTTCACTCCTGCAGCGAGAACTCATTTATGTGTCTGTAATCACCTCAACCTTATGTCTGCTCTTACTGCTAAATATTTACCCCAAGTCCAGTCGTTTCTCAAGGAGAGGTTTTCAGCAGAATGTGCTCTAGTTTAAAGAAATAGTTCACTCAAAATCACTTTTTCACCAATGGATCCTCTGCAGTGAATGGGTGTGAGTTTAAACAGCTGATAAAAACATCACAATAATCCACACAACTCTAGTCCATCAATTAATGTCTTTTGTGAAAGTGAGAAGCTGTGTGTTTGTAAGAAACAAATCCAACATTAAGAAACTTTAAATGGTCTCTTCTGGCCAAAATATGAGTCCTCTATCGATGATTTTTGCTTTCTCCCATAAAAAAGTTGTCTCGTCTGAATCAAAGCTGAATTTCTCCGAATCTATTCCCAAACTCATCTACGTCTAGGATGGCCTTGATGTGAGTATTTTAAGCAGGTTTTCATTTTTGGGTAACCTATTTCTTTACTGTAATTGCTACTGAATTAGAGAAGGCAAATATAGCCTTATTCAAACATAATAGTGTTCTTTTATGCTTCATAGT
Organism: Tor tambroides; assembly: GCA_021397915.2. Lineage (NCBI taxonomy): Eukaryota > Metazoa > Chordata > Actinopteri > Cypriniformes > Cyprinidae > Tor > Tor tambroides. The sequence goes on from JAFVLL020021969.1 coordinate 49,380, forward strand.
TTTAACATGTTTTGATAGTAATCCTTCAAAGATTTATTGATTTTGTGCAAGAAACACCACCTGTTTGACATTAAACGTGGAACACACAACACATTATATTATACATTATTTATTCACCACACATACTTATTTTTTCATTTCAAATCTGCACATATCATAACTGTACATACATAATTGTCTATATTATATATTGTGTTTTTGCTTTTTGTACATTGCCTATTTGTATATTATTCTTTTATTATCTGTGTCCTGTCCTGTTGCTGTCTTTCTGTTGCACTGTGGAGCTTCCGTCACTATAACAAATTCCTCGTGTAAACATACCTGGCCAATAAAGCTCATTCTGATTCTGTTTCGAGTATGGGTCAAGGGTCTACCATCTTCAGGCCTCTCCATTGAATCACCTTTAACAAAGACACAAACACCAACAGCATGTGGAGAATGATTGCGAGCGCTTGTTGGAATGACAGGTGTTATCAACTAAAGCGGACCAGGCGTGTCTCTTCATGAGGCCGGCTAATGATGCGCAACGATGGGGTAGTTTATTCCTCACTGTGAATTAGTATCATAAAGGTTGCCACAGTGACAGTGACATCACTCATCAGTACCAGCGAATAATTTTTGCTAGCTATATTTGAGTGACCATCAGTCTCCAAACAATATGCATCTGACTCCTACAGCACTTGAATGTTGTTCGTGATGGTCAATGTTTTATAATGGATTTTTTTTTTCAGGACGAACACCATCAAGAGTTTGCAAAGTGAGCCTACACTGACTTTGGTTAATTGAACTTCTAAAAAGGATGAAACCAGATAACACAATTAAGTATTCTGAGGTTGATGTGTAATTATCATATTCCCATCCTCTAATTCATGCATTAATTGCTTTAATTAGCAAAGCAATTTAAAAAACAATGCTTAGCTCTGTAATAGCATCCACCTTCAGTAACTGTTTATGTAAATTCCCTTGTGTTTGGTGTAGGTTAATGAAATGTTTGTTA
>JAFVLL020021970.1:0-66907 GCA_021397915.2 Tor tambroides
ATTACCTATGGCACTCGGCCTACATTAAAAATAATTATATATATATATATATATATATATATATATATTAGAACTAATTAGAACTATATAGAATATATACTGTATGGATGTTTTGTTGTGTTTTCATTCCCCATGTGCCCTGTATGACCTAGTTTTCCCTCATGTTTGATTGTGTCATTATGTTCAGGTGTGTCTTGTCTATTATCCTCATTTACGTTCCCCGTATAAGTTGCATTCAGTTCAGTGTTTCTTTGTCCGGTCTTGTCTGTATTACCCTGGTGTGTGTGTATGCTGCCTCGCTGATATGGATTACCCTTATGTGGATTATTAAACACTGTTTAATGTTATACTCTTTGTCTTTGTGCGCTTCTCCTGTACCACAATGTGACACTATATATGTTCTAAAATATATTTCATTTATGAGCTGTCATGCTGGTCAAAAAAACTTTGATTTCATTATAAAAATTGAATGGGAGGTGTTCCAATTTACAATGACTTTACGATATACATTGTGAAACGTGGTCCTCGGTTGACTTTGATATTGAATTTTTTTTTTCATGTATTGCATGGCACTAACAATGCCAAGGTCATGGGTTCGTTTTCATGGAATTCATGAATAGATAAACTGTATATCTGCATTGCAGTGCTTTTTGATAAAATCGTTTACCAATTGCATACATATAACTGGGCTGGGTTTTTCTTTGGACATCTTGGATCAGATTCTTAAAATATCTGCAGAGTGTTCTATCCACCCTTTGTTTGAGCCTCTCAGAGGCCTTGCCCCAAGCGAAAAAGCAAAGCGTAATAACATGACAGCCTACCTGTTAAGATTCTAAATGCATATTTCAGTGAGCGACATTCATTTGAAAAAGAGAAAAAAGCAGCGCAAGACTAATGCCCTAATCTTGTGGTTGCGATGTGCAGTCTGAGGATGCTTTGCTGGGTCGCATCTACCCAGCGCTGTTCTTTGAGGCTTAGGGCTTTGCCGAATAAATTCAGACTAAATCAATTAAACATGAGCTTTTCTCTGTTATGTAAATGTATTATCAACAAAACCTCATTTGAATCTTACCACGCCTGATTCTTTCTGCCGCGTTCTCGTTGCCACTCTCTTGTGCGTTCGGCAAGGGACAGTCTCTTTGATACATCTGTTTGAGACAGCGGGACGTTTCATTATTTATTGCTCAAATTTATTTCCCTCTGAGAGTGTGTGTGTGTTAGGGAGAGAACGCTAGACACCTGTGATGAATTGGTCACACTAGGAGCTGACGTGAACAGAGTTCATCTATTACGGGAGATGGACTGAGACAGGATTACATTACCTAAGCACCTCTACTGTGGGGGATGAGAGGGTTTAAACAGGGCAAGTTAAGATACATGAGGCTATTCACCACTCTGAAGTAAATGTGTACTCGTAGGTGTTTGTTAGTGAGGAGAACAAACAACAGATTTCATAGCCTTGGCAATTTTTCACGCACTTCAGGGGTTTTAGGGTCCAGGTGTCTATGCTGTCCAGTCAAACAATGGACATTGAATCACTGTACCACCTAGTGTGGAGCTGCGTCCAGGTGGTGTCAACTAGACATTTACTAAAGATAAAATGAATGCAGCTTGCCTGTGAACAACTTGCCAACATAATGATACATGCATTAAAATAGGGGTAATCACAGCGATGCCATAAAAGAACCATTTTGGATTTCAGTGAACACCACAGTGAGAACCACCTTTTTTTTTTCTTTTTTTTTTTGGTGTGTCAAAATTGTAATAATCTGAAGAACCGTTTTCCACTATAAAGGATCTTTTGTGGATCCGAAAGGTTCCATGATTTTAAAGGTTCTTACGGTGGCAGGTGTTTTTTCTATTTGCATGTATTTTTTCATTTGCAGCATGTTAAGCTCTCTCGGCCACCGCAGGTTCTTCATGGAAACACCAGTGTAAATAAACAACCTTTATTTTTAATTGTGTTTAATTGTGTGAGTGGTTTCTGGCCCATATCAACAGAACTTACCTGCAAATGCCTGAAAAATGCAATGCAATGCAATTATCTACCAGATGACAATTGTACTGTAAGTCCATTTGCTTAGAAAAGTAATGGCAAGCTTCTCGTCAACAAACCACATGATTTGAGGCGTCATTCTTGTCTGTGGCACAGCAGTATAAGCTACGTGGCAATGTTTAATACTACTGTGACTAAAGTTTGAACAATAATAATAGGGCTTGTATTTTAATAGTTTTATTCATCAGGTAAAGTGCAATTTTGCTGTATTTTGCAGGGATGCATTGATATGAAGATGTTGGCTAATACCAATAATATTTATGCTGATAATTGACTGATATTACATATCAATATATACAAAGATATTAATACTTTTATTCAGCAAAGACACATTAAATCGATCAGAAGTGACAGTGAAGACATTTATAATGTTACAAAAGATTTCTATTTCAAATGAATGCTGTTCTTTTGAACTTTCTATTAAAATCCTCTCTATTAAAAGATCTTGTGACTCTGAAGACTGGAGTAATGATGCTAAAAATTCAGCTTTGTCATCACAGGAATGAAATACATTTTACTTGTATATTAAAATAGAAAATGGCTGTTTAAATAATATTATAAAAATAATGTTTCACAATATTACTGTTTTCTGTATTTTAATCAAATAAATGCAGCTTTGACTAAGAGACGTATTTCAAAAACTTTTTAAAAATCTTACTGAGCCCAAACTTTTGAACAGTATTACATTTTGAACACCTTTTATGCCTACACTGCCTTTGACTAATGTTTTAATGTTTTCATTTACCTTGAACTGTTATGTAATCACACATCTCATTCATACACTCTCATACAATAAGAATCTATTTTTCAAAGCTAATTTACCCGTTTTCTCTCTTTGTGTCATTTCACTCTTTTCTCGTCCTCTTTGTGTTCATTTCAGGGTGTGTCTACAGTATTTGGTGATTTATAGTGAGGGAGAATGAATGCTTCAGATAAGGTTTCAGGAAACGGCAGCTCACCTGATCTTACCCCAGCACTGAGCCTCTGGGTTTGGGTACAAACACACACTAACCTGTGGCCATGAGCATTGGAGCTTTAAAATCCTGTGATCATGGATATCAACCGCATGGCTTTTCATATTACCCAAGGCTATCGTCTACTCATGCACACAAAACATATGCAGTGGTATGAAACCAATCACATGAGAACACAAACCCATGCAAAGCTAGATTTTTACATTTACTAAAGAAGGTTGAGTATAGCTGAGTTATTTTTAGCATGTTGCTATGTGGTTCCAATTACAATGCATTTGACTGACACTTTTAACCAAAAGCAACTTAAAGTCCGTTCAAGTCCCTATTCAGGGTACACCAGCTGAGTAAGATAAAAATAAGTCTTTGTGTAGCTTAAATGAAAATAAAAATAAAATGAAAATAAAAGAAGACGAAAGAAAGAAAGAAAGAAAGAAAGAAAGAGTTTCTTATGCTCACAAAGGCTGTATTTATTTAATAAAAACACAATAAAAAAAGATTAATATTTTGAAATATATTTATAATTTAAAATAATTATTTCTTTATTTTAATATTTTAAACTGCAATTGATTCCTGTGATGGAAAAACAGACTTTTCAGCATCGTTACTCCAGTCTTCAGTGTCACATGATCCTTACCAATGCTGAAAACAGTTGTGCTGCTTAATGTTTTTGTGGAAACCATGATACATTTTTCCCCAGGATTCCTTGCTGAACAGAAAATGTACAAGAATAGCATTTATTTAAAAGAAATATAATTTTTTTGTATCAACTTAAATGTATTTACAGTCATTTGTGAAAGAGTTCAAGAGTACAGTCATTTTGTTTAATATAAAAAATTAAATACATAAAAAATCTCAAAAAATAAAAATGAATATTTTTGTTTGCTGTATTAGTATTTATTTATTTATTGGACTTTTTAGAACAAACTGCACCTTTTAGAAACAGTACAATAATATGATGTGAATTTAAATAAACTAATTATATTTATGTTTTTGTATAATTTTTTTAATGGAACACATAATTGAAGGTATTGTACTGCAGCACAAGTTAAATGTCAAAATTAAATACTTAGGGATAGGGGTTAGTTTAAATTGTGCAATAGTAACACCGTTGCTTGTCTTAACACAGGTCCACGTACATAACACTAGCACTCTCAAACTTTCTCCATCCGTTAGTCCGACACACTATATCTGTGTTATCCTGAGGCTACAGACACCCCATAGGAAAGCTCACGAGAGGTAATGCATGGATATTATATACCTGTACCTCCTACAGACCTCTCTTATCTTCCCTCCTCCACCTATCCATCACTCTCTTTTCTACTTTCAGTGTCTTCTCCCCCTGCAAGTGTCTTCTCTCTCACCCTCCTACTTTGGCTCTCCTCCATTTTGTCACTGACAGCCTGTCTGTGGCCTGTATCTCTACGGCCATCTTTCATTCTCCTGTTCTCTTTCAGGAGTTGCCCACTGTATTGGTTTGCTACACACATACACACACCCTTTCCCTCCTTTCGTTTTCCTTTACTCCAGTGATAGAAATAGAAGAATGAGAACATCTCTCTTTTGCTAATGGGTGGTGGTGAAGGATCAGATTTCTCTGTTGTAATGCAATAGAGACTTCGCCTCCAGGCATGAGAAACACAGGATGAGAATCAAACGTCCTGGATGTTTTTGCCCCCCTCTGAACTATTATTCACAGACATTGGTTGCTAATGGAACAACTGTGGAAAAATCTAGGTGTACTAATACCATTAGGGTTTTTGAATTCAGTATTTAATTTGTATGCTTGATATATATCATATTCCCTTTGGGAAAACGTGTTGTGCAGGGAAACATTTATGCATTTCAGGTTGTAAAAACTGCCCTAATGTATCAGGCCGGTAGGCTTTTACTTACATCAGAGCTTATCAGAATCAGTCGCTGAGTGTTTGACCTTATTCTAACCAGTTATTGATTTAGCCTGTTTAGTAAAGCATTTCCCATGAGTTCTCAGGTTTGATTGACAACATGGGATTGCTGAAAGATAAGAGGCATACCTTACACACACACACACACACACACACACACACACAAACAAACATACATGTGCTTACTCCATCTGGAAAACTCTTACTCTTCAGAAAGCGATTAGATCCCTTGAAACGAAAAACTGGTCGGTGTCTCAAAGAGCGTGTTGACTTAAGAATGTCTTGAATAGGGCATCTTCATGCACGCTCGTAAATATGATTGACAGAAGCATGAGAGTTCAAAGACCAGCAACTGAATACATTCCAGCTTGAGTTTCATTAGATGTTATATTAGCTGGTGCTATTTGTAGACTAAGTATCTGTTTGTTGGTGGTCATGATTTTATCCAGTAGTATGTGTTCCTTGAACAACAGCTTTTTTTTCCTTGGATGAGCATTCATATCAAATGTAATATATCTATACTGTAAACCTTCATCAGATAAGCTAATATAAGGAATATTGCCCTACAAATGCAAAACACAGTAACTATGCCAGGACTGAAACTGGGAAAGTGTTTTGATTGAATTTTGATTGCTTTGATGTCAGTTTTCACACTCCACTTTATCGGAATCTGTGCATAGCTGACATTTCTGTTGAACAAAAAAGAGGAGAAAATTTGAACACAAAACCATGAAAGTATCGTAGAAATACTACATATGACTTGTGCACTATATTCCAAGTCTTCTGAAGCCGTAAAAATACCATTAATTAATTTTTAATTAGTTTTTTATTAGTTACATTGTTAATAATCATTAATTAAAATTTACATTTAGGAAATATTTTTTTTTTATAATTATGTATTTTCCTATTTCTTTTTTCTCCCTAGCTCTCCTTGGCTATGAGAGAATTAGTAAATGAGTCTCAATTATGAATGAATAAACCATTCTTTTGAGTTATATCCAGTTTATAAAACAAGTCTAATGGTGCTGGTTTGCTTAGTGTTCACACAGTGTAATTTTTAAGAACTTAAAAGATACAAAACAAAAGGCATGCAGGATACAGTCACAACCCGATTGGACAGCTTTCATGACATATATTTTGCAAATTTACAGAACATTCAAAACTATGTTGTGTGCTTGGCTAAATGTGCTCATAACATTAAGCTTTATAACATTATGGTTGAACCACTGTTGTCACATGGACAATTTTAACAATGTCCTTACTACCTTTCTGGGCCTTGAACATGTCAGTTGCATTGCTGTCTTATGCTGGGTCAGAAAGGATTTCATCAAAAATATCTTAATTTGTGTTCCAAAGAATGATGGTCTATGGGTTTGGAATGACATAAGGGTGAGTAATTAATGACAGAATTTTCATTTTGGGTGAACTATCCCTTTAAATTACTATAGAGCAGGGATCTCCAGCCCTGCTCCTGGAGAGCTACCGTCCTGCAGATTTCAGTTCCAACCCTGCTCCAACACGTCTGAAATTGACAAGTAGCCTTGAAGACCTTGATTAGCTGGTTCAGGTGTGTTTGATTGGGGTTGGAGCTGAAATCTGTAGGACGGTAGCTCTCCAGGAGCAGGGTTGGAGACCCCTGCTATAGAGTCTGTTCATCTTCTTGGAATATAACATATAGCATACTATTGCATCCATTTTTAATGTTTGATGCTTCAGTCTCAGTCATTGTTAGTACATTTTAAAGAGCTCAACTTAATTTAAATTGTTCTGTTTTTTTTGAGTGTGTGTGTTCCCTAGAAGCAAGAAAGTCATACAAGTTGGACTGACAAGAGGGTGACTAAATGATGGCAGTATTTTCAATTGTAGGTGAACTGTTCCTTTAACAGGTCGTGGTTGGTTAAACTCATTTTTTTTCTAGATTTAACAAGTACCTCTGACATGGAGTGAGTGAAAACCATTTACGTATTGGAAAAAACACATTAAGAGATGTGGCTTGAGGAACATTTAATTCAAGGCAGAGCAGAAGATTGGTATCTATGTGTGTGCGTGCACACCTGTGTCCTCATGTCAGTCCACTATCGCTGTCTGAGTAAGACAGGCTTTAAATGAATAGTGCCCTGGAATGGGGATGGACGTAATTGCAAATCAAATTGGTTTTGGAATTAGTTGTTCCAATTACATACTTAATAGAAACCAAGGAATGACCAGCACAGGCAGAGGCCAGAGTATTAACACATTTTGCCACTGAGAAATGAAGGAACTGCTCTCAGTGACGGGAGCAAGCGCAGCCCCCCACACCCCCCCACCCCCCTCCGGACCATGGTCAATTGCCATGGCCACCTGACTTTCATTAGCTTTTCAACAGAAGCTACTTCTGTACAGTTTATGGCCTTATGTTCGGAAGAGAATGATTTCAGAGAGCTGCTGTCCTTTGAAATAACACTGTGAACAGAAATTGCATAGTTTTTAGAAGCTAATAAACATCTTGATGCCTTTTTTGAGTGCTTAATGGAGTTGTGTTGACTAACATTGAACAAAATTGTAGTATTATTGATAAAAAATTACATTTAATAACTTCTCTGTGCACCCTAGTAGCTTTCCAGGTAAAAAGATGTCATTGCAAATGCCATTAAACAGCTCCGAATAATATTGTCAGCCTGTCTTAAAGTAAATTTGAAAAAATATCAATGCCACAATTCAAATATTCATTTCATCCAGTGTCATCCTGTTATTATTGCAATCCTGAATAGACTCTGACATGATTTATAATCTAAGATCATTTTAGATAGCTTTAATTATCTCTGTCTCATTTAAGGAAATCAAAATTTTCTTAATAAGAATCATTATGCTGGCTCAATATTAGCACATTGATCTTGACACTCTAACCTCTCTGATTTTTCATATCGATATTCATATTCACTTTTTAATTGGCTGTTTACCAAGCATTTTTTTCTGCAGGAATTAGAGGAAGAGTTCATCTGTAAATGATGATTTTGTTCTTGTTAACTCCCCTTAATGTTGCTCCCAACTTAAAAATGGAAAAAAAGGAGTATAGGCTATCACAAAACTGGTCCAAGCAACGTGTTTGCTATACCTAAATCCATTGCTCTGTTTGAGGAACATGACTAAATTTAAATCATAGCTCTCAAATCAGCACATGCTCTATCAATACTTGATGCATCTTTCATATTTGAATGTAAGTACTTCAATAAATAACCATTTAAATTTCATTATGTTCCCACGAAGAAGTGTAGCCTATTTTTCAGAAGTCTTGGAATATAGTGCAAGTTACATGCATATGGGCGTTTTTATGATCTGTCAAGACATTTTGAAAAAAACAAATAAAAATAAAAAAATCCACAGGTGAAAGAAAATCATTCAGGTTTGGAACAACGTGTGTAAAATAAATACTTTTGTACCCAAAACTCCTCAGCAGTATTTATTATGTTATAACAAAAAAAAAAAAAACCTTTCTGAGACTTAAACTTTCTAAAAAGAGATCTGAAAACTTTCATGTGTGACTTTCCAGCATAAATGTTCATGTCTGATTGGGGGCGCATGGCACCGTGTTTCAGAAGCTTCTCCTTTTCCACGTGCTCTCCATGAAAAATAATACAGGCTGTAGTGTGCAGAAGAGGGAACCAATCAGCGCTCAGCAGGGCGGAGCGGGTGGGTCGCTGTATTCAACTTCAAATTCAGCCCAGTACAAATTATTATTCCAGAGAAGAGAAACTCGAGCTGCTCATTCAAAGCCTTTTAAAGAAGTGGTAGTTTTACTTGCGTCCGACTAAACTTTGAATTGCCTGACAGGAGCTTTGTTGTAAGTTTCTTTTTATCTTCGGTCCGGGCAGCAGGTGTTCGGTGACCGCCACAGAGCTCATTCTCTTCGTTTGATCAATTCATTCAGCCAAACCACACTGCAAGAACGTTAGGTGAGGACTTTCATTTAACTTTACAAAGATAATATTTACATCGATTCACTGCAAAAACTTTAAGGATTAATTTAACTGCTGGAACAGAGCTTAACCGTTGATGAAGGTGAGCGTTGGTCTATGTTTGCAATTAGGGTTTGGAATCGAGAACCGGTTCTTATTTATATATTTTTAAAATAAATACAAGCACAAAATAATTAACATGACGTTCATTTGCATTGACGGTTCTAGAACTTGTATTTGTCCGATAGTATACCGCAATTAAATACTCTTGACAGTGTTCCTACAAACACCCCACTCGTGAAGCTACAACGCGTCTCTAGTCCGACCTCGAACGAATGACTCTTATGAGTCGGTTCTTTTTAGTGAATCAAAAACACAGAGCGCATCCAGGGTAATCCGATTCCCAAAGGAGCGACTCTTAAGAGTCGGCTCTTTTTAGTGAATCAAAGACATGCAGCGCTACTAGTGTGGGCAAATGATTTTATGCCAGTTCTTAGTGAATCAAAACCCTTATGAATCATTCAGGTACTGAATTCATTTGACTAATTTACTGATTTGCAAGTTATTATTTTCGACTTAAAGTAGTAGTGGTTGTGCTGGTTGTGAAAAAAAAATGTGATAGCTTACAACATTTTAGGTTTGTTTTGTTATTTAAGCTTTTGGAAGTATCTATTACTCCCAAAACACACCTTTTCAAAGAAATATATTAAGGCTATATCTGATTTGTTATCTCCTCAGAAAGTTTATGAATTAGGCTAAGTCATATTACCGTTCGTAATTTGCATACTTATGACGTCTGCTTTTTCTGTTCACAGGTGTTTTTTTCGTTTACGAGGAATTAATATTCTCTAATAGGACATTCTTGGTTCTTTTTGCGTCTTGGTTAACCTGTTGGATACAAGAAGTCTTATGTGTAGCCTTACACTTAACTAAATTAATAAAGCAACATTTCCCGCGGACTGCTCCAAACGGATAAAGGCACATCTAATGAGCACCGATATGGATTGTAAGGGATTCTTCAAGAGTCGCTGAATGCCGTGAAAATGCTCGAAATGATCGGGTAGATAATCCTACTGCGAATACGTCAAAACAACGTGGCTTTACAGGAGATATTGGCGCTCTAAGCGGATAAATTAAATCCGGTACACTCAAACGTATTAATACTTAACTGGAATCAATACTGAACCATCATGAGCCGTCTCGGGACACAGAAGAGCGGCTCGCGATTAGTGAAGGGATGTTCACGGAGCGTGTCGTTAATTTTGGAGCAGCGTACGGAGACTTGGTCCTTTTGGTTTGATGGTCTCGTTTTTTTCAGTGCTGAATGCGCGGACGAGGGTGAGAGCTTCCCGAAAGCCGTGAGACATGAAAGTAAAGCGACTGAGAAAGTCGCGGACTCGGAGCTGAACTCTCCTGCGTGTGGGATGAATGAGAATCGCCTCGTAAATGCGGCGAAGCGGAGCGCGCACTTTAGGCTTTTCTCACAAACCTCCACATCTGCCGAGGTTATAGATTCCAGCTTTATCGGGGGTCAGAGCCCACTTACCAAAGGCAAAGTTAAAGGGATTATTCACCGCCAAGGAAATACACAGAAGGTGATGACCGGGAAAGCGAAGTGCGGGATGTGGGGTTGGATTTTTGCCCTTGTGTTCCTCTGGAATACCCACATGTTGCGCGCTCAAGGTAAGTTTAGAGTTGTGTATCATAAAACGAGTTTGTGTGACTTTTAATTTTATCCAGGGCTCAAAACATTATTTTGACAAGTAAATATTTGACCAAGTTCCAGTTTTGTTAAAGTGGAATATAATGATTCTATTGCATGCATATAATGCATGTATAAAACTGTATTGTTGTAACATGATTTTTAAAGATGAGGTAAACCTTTAGTGCTCTTAAGGGTATCAGAGAACCTGAAATAGAAAAGAATAAGGGGCAGAGAGGAAATGGGGGACATAAACTAGACACAAGGGGACTGGGATGGATTGAAATTAAAAGAGCGACATATAGAGAGAGAAGCAAAGGGGGGACAAGGAAAGAGAGATGAACAGACAGAGTGAGGGAGAGAGAGGGGTGGGTGATCGTGCCTGTGTGTGTCTCAACAAAAGCGGTAAAGGTCATATGCTGTCAACATGCACATTTTCTCAGGTCACACACACGTCGTATTGACTGAGCGTCAACCTGACAAGTAGAGGGAGCAGGATGCATGAATTTACGAAGTGCATGCGTGTGAAAGAGAAAAGGTGTGAAGGAAAGGACGCTGACACACTCTGAGATTCAGAATTATGATTCAGAGCAGAATTCAGTTAAGCCTTGACTGGAATCGGCTCCATCAGGCTGTAGACTGCATACAGTGCCAGCTGGGTCGCTCTGGTACCCGGCAGGCTGTTTTTCATGGGGGGCGGTGTGTTACTGATTGAATTAGGATGTTTTAAAGCAGAGCACAGATTTTGCGTGCCACGCGTGGGAGCATCTCAGTCTTTAAAATGGCAGCAAGATTAAAAGATTCAAAAGTACGATTGTATTGCAAGCAACGCCTCACCGTATTAAACAGATTTGGCATGGAGATGCTGTGGGCTTTTCAGTGTTGGGGCTGTGAAATCTCTCTCTCTTTCTTTTGGTGGTTGCATTAATGCAGACGCATGAATGCATTCGACTCAAAACAGTTTACAAGAACACCCACTCCTGTGACTTTTCTTTAGCATTGGTGGCTGGCACTTTTTCCCTCTCTCACTTTCTCTGCGTGCTTGCAGACTCAGCTTTCTCCCCGTGTTAATGTCAAGGTCTTGCTATGGCTTTGGATGTGGCCCAAACCCCAACCTTAAGGAGGTCAGAAGGTTATTGATCACATCCTGTCAGGCAAATGGCAGAAACGGAGTCATCCTGCTTTGTGAAGCATCATACTAGTTTGATTCCATGCAGTGCAGCCATCAGTTTTCCCTAATCAAGTTTCTTTTTTTTAAACCTGAAATCCCTCAAGGATTTGTGTCTCTCATCATTCAAAGCTTCACTTTTGAAGAAATTGAACATTTGTTATTCAAAAGTTATATTTAGAAGCAGGCCACTTGCAAGAAAAAGTTCAACGTAAGCTCAACTTCTAAATCACTGTCGAGGTCTGCTCATGGAAAGAATTAGGAGCCTATTATAGATGAAGGTGGAAACCATTAATATGATATATTACATGAAATAACACAAATTTGGAGGTTAACATTTAGTTTATGAGCATTGCCTTGTTAAGATCTGTTGATCTGAGACCAGAATTTTGACATTAATGGAAAACCTGGGAATGCTAAGAAATTTTAAAATAATTATAAGTCAAGTCACTATTATTTGTATAGTGCTTTTAACAATGCAAACTGTATCAAAGCAGCTTTACATCAGCTTGATATAAAGCTGGGTGGCTTTACATCAGCTTTACAGTATTTAGACGGGGAAATAGTGTGTCGAAATAGTGTCATTCTCCTCTGGCCAGACAAAATCAGCAGTTTAAATCTAGGCTGCAGGAGAGTCAGATTGTGCAAAGGACTCATCTGGTTCCTGTGGTCTTGTCCCGATGGCCGTCTAGGAGACAGGGTCTTCACTGGGGATCAGTCTCTGGGGCTCATCTAGTTGTCCTGGTCTCCGCACACTATAAAGACACTATAAATTTCATATTATTAAATATCATTTAAAATCTGAAGCATTTAATATGCAAGAAAGTACTCTTTTGCCCAGTACATTATGCAGTAATCCCACGTATTGACTAATAGGAGACATACAGTTTTGGAAGTTCATTGGTCAGAAGTTGTGGGAACCCTGTGAGACTGTTGCTCTTCCATGCAATGCAATTAGAGCCGGTTTCTTCCTGTCATGAAGCTGTTAATAATACAAGGTAGGTCATGGTATTTCCTTCCCTTTTCTTTCTAAAAAGACGAATGTTAAATTCATAGTGAATGAATAGTGCCGCTGTACATACAGCATGCACCAACAGGTGTCTTTGTGGGTTTTCCTTTATTCCTAAACAGATTTTTAAAATACTTCAGTCCCAAAAGCTGAAACTTTCGAGAACTGTCACACACCGTCCCAAGTCATTTGACTGCGCTCTCTGAATTTATGACTCTTGCCAGGCATGTCAGTCGCTGAGTGGCTTTCTGTGTGTACACTCTCAATGCACGTCAGTGATGAATGTTTGCATTCGAACGCTCTGACATCTTGATGTGCCACCGAGGTCCCTCAGAGAATCAGATGAAGAAGAGAGGTGCAAGAGAGATGGGATGAGAGAAGAGATGTGGGCTGAAACAAGCAGAGAGGGTGCAGATGTTAAAGAGGAGTGGAGCGTGAAAAGGAGGAAGCAGTGCAGAAAGAAGAAAGAGCAAGGAATGTGATGGGATGGTAGTTTTGGATGGGTAGATCTCTATGGAGGAGAGCACTGGCATCTCTTTACCATGCTCTTCCTTCACATCCATCACAAGAGACAGTTTTAGGGTCACTGGGATGTCTATCAAATCAAAAAGGAAAGAAAAGCCTATGCGTTAGCTAAAGCAGAGGAAGAGAGGGGGGAAAGTGGAGTGGAGGAGAACATAATGATGGAGGGAGGCAAAACGTAGAGAAACCGAGAGAGAGTGAGTGTAGGCATGATAGAATGAAATCGTGATTGATGTGATTGCTTGTCTGTGTGCGCGCGTGTCCGTGTGCGCGGGCCCTGGCAGGGTCGGCGCGGCATGAAAACTGCTCCTTGTGTCTGAAGCCTCTCTCTGTGCCGCTCTGGTCAGATGGGCTTTTGATCCCAGATGACAGACTCCTGCAGGGGCTGAATAAGAACTGCTCAGAATTATACCCAATGCCACACTCCAGTACATACTGCACCCTTCCCACAATCCCCTGCCATGCTCCCACCGGCACACTCAAACACCGTACTGCCTTCCAACTCTTAATGAAACACAGTTGCCATAAATATAAACAAATCCTCTACGCTTGACTCTACGGCCAAACTGCTTGTTTATCAAGTTAAAGTAAATCAAGACTCATTAGTAGTGTTTATTAAAGAATACTGTTGTTATTACTCAAACAAACACATTGCTCATCCTGCACAGTTCGTGCTACAGATATGAGTGAAACCTTAACAAGCTGGCAAACAACATTAATGATTAGACATTGTTGGCACAAAATTCCCAAAGACTTACTGAAAGAAGGGCATTTTCTTAAGAAAGTGTAAAAATCTTTCTAGGTTGAGCTTTATAAAATGGCTCAGATGGTTAAAGCGGAATTACATACTAATTAAATGTGTATTTTTCGATGATTTCATTTGTTGTCCTGAACAACGATAGCATTAGACTCTCTACTGCCACCTTCACTGCAACATAAATTGCATTTAAAACTTTCATTTATTTTTGTTAAAAAAATACATTTTTTGGTGCATCGCTATTTTAATGCACCTTTAACCATATGTACAAATTTCAGCATGTTCTGATTTTGTGCATTTTCTCACGCAATGGCCAAGTGAATGGCTTTCCTTCCATGGGAGTCTTTTGGGGTTTTCTGTATTGGAAAGGGTATTTGAGGGTAAACTAAATGAGTGCATATGTTTTGGTTCTAATTTACATCTAGCCTGTCTTGGCCCTCTTCTCTTCATTGTTCCTCTGCCCATTTACCTTCTTTTACCATGTGTTGCCCAACATTTCTCACACTGACACCGTTAAAGAATTTTGAAGTGGCTTGTTGTGTGACTGCGTGCGTGTTTACGCATGAGTGCAACATTAGTATTAGGCCCCAAAAGCCGTTGTGCCTTTATTGTTCGCTTGTATTGTCTGCCTGTACACCCGTCCCTCCCCCAGTCATGACCCAGACTGTGTCATTAACCAAAGCTTTTGTGTCTCTTTTATTCTAAAGTGGCCAAATGTGTATAGACCTCTTAATTTCAGTAGTAAACGTAGTGATTTAATTGGTTTATTGCTAACCACGTTTCATTATAGTAATCATCTTGAATGATTAGGAACAAATAACTTTGATAGTTTGCCGACAGGTGGTCTATTACGAACAACAATATAACTGCTTGTATTCACTGCGAAGAATTAAAGAGCTTTGAGGAAATGCTTGGCAATAAACACTTGGATTTAATTCGCTCTGCCTGTCTGAACACATCTGCCTTCCGCACTTAAGTATTATCAGGCGATCATTACATGCACAAGACATGCTCGACGTCCTGTCTTTCCACCCCCACTTTCTCTCTTCAACCGAAAGTTAGCACGTTTATCAGCATGACAGTAATGAATCTTATTTAGAACGAGATCAAAGCCAGACAACATAAGAACATTTTCACACAGAGCAATTTTGATTTGAATTTACATTTGAAACCCTTTCTTTAATTCCCTCATTGTTTCAGTCCTCCCCTCTGAAATCGGTTTCAGCTGTTTCTTCTTTCTTTCTCTATTTCTTTCTTTCTTTTTCTCTTGTTGATGCCTGTAGCATTGACTTTGAGTCAAAGAACTGGCTTTTGGACGGAGGCCTTTCCATCTTTACTAATCAGCTTTCACACCAATAGATTTTTTCTTCGGCATTCATAAATGATGAGATTTGCACATCTTTGTTATTACATGTTCAAGTGCCTGCTTTGCCTTTGAATTTGAGTGGTACCTCGGTAATGTGCACATAGTACAATTCATTGGCTTCTGGAAGCCCAGAAGGCCACGTTTCATATTATGCAGGACTGTACAAGTGCCATATTAACATCTTTTCAATTTATGCTTGTCATCGAGCGAGTTTATCAGTTATGCAGGATTAGTCCGCGAGAGCTACTGTAGTTTATTATCTGAATTGGAATTATTTCAGTGCCACGCACTACTTGAACTGGAAGCTCATTAATTAAAAATTAATTAAAAAGAAATTTAGGGCAAACTGACATGTTGCTTTACACAGTCAGCTAAAACACTGATGAGCAAATGAAGTGTTTTATTGTCTCTTTTCTCAGAGTCAAGGCCTCTGATGATTGGGATAGGAGAAGTCTGTAAATATTTGCTCCAAATATGAAGAAATGAAACTGTTATTTGACTATGATGAAATGTGACCTGTGCTCGTTTCTAAAAGATGAGGTTTGCTCGGGCTTTTTAAAGCCGAGGACCTATGATGCTATAACCAGCATCAACGTTTACTCACTTAATTGAAAGAGATGCGTGATTTCACAGTTGCTCACAGATGAAAGTGTTTACAGTGCCACCACACGACACGACCGACACAGCCAATAACAAAGTACCCAAAGATAAACACATCCTTTTATGATTAAAAAGAAGTCAGTGTGATCAGATTCTGATCAATATTTCAGTGGTTACAATTCTTATTACAGGCGTCAGAGGTTTCAGCCACAGTGTGGACACTAAACCAGTTTTTTTTATTATTTTTTTTATTTTAATTGGGCATGTGGAAGCCAGAGCTATGATCCATAACTTACCTCTTACTGCCTTCATAGGCTGCTGCCTTCAGTCAGCATCATGTCATGAAACCTCAAAAGTGACTGATTTAAAAAGCTCTACACTTACACAAATTGACTTGATGTGATTGATTGAATTGATTTCATGAGAGTTCGACATTAGCAAGCTGCTAAGCTAACAGTATGATGCTTTAATGTGCCTAAAAATACATGGTACAGTATGGTCAAATAATGGGCAAAATAATTCATTTCATTTACATACTAGAAAACTACTGTATGTTTCAGTAAATGTACTATTTATTTAAGAAGTTCGATTAAATTATGTTATTGCGTATTATGTTACAAAAGATTTCTATTTCTGCTATTCAGAATATTGGTATTCAAATGCTGGTCAAAATATTAATGAAATCTTAATCAACATGATTATATTCTGGGGTTGTCTTTTCTATGAAGGCATTTTAATAGATTTGGAATTTGGGATTTGGTTTTTCTGTTACATTTTGCTCTGCCACTGGTATTGTTGTGCTATGGTATCAGTTTCTTATAACATCTCCTGGTTAGTAAGGGTTGTATGTGCATACTGTAGCTGTCTTCTCTGTTTGTCATTGTAGCAGTTGTCAGGGGCAAGGCATTTCTGACCAAGAGATTCCATGCAGGGTTGGACCGAATGAAACAGACACAAACATCTCCACATACCAAATGCCAGGTCCTGCCAGGTTTGACGTTAGTGACGCCAAACGACAAAGGTCAATGTGTTTCCCGTAACTGACTGTGGTGCACCAATTTTTAATATAAGAATGCACTTTTTTTGCCATCACAGTGGATGGCAAGATGAATAACTTAAATTTCTGTTCCTTTAAAATATACAATTATTTAGCACTTTTATGATATTTTATGATGTTAAAGTGTGAAACAAAGAGTGGAACAAGTCACTGTATGCTTTCATTGTATAGAATGTGCTTTGGAAATTTGTGTTATATGATAGGACAGTGACGTGAGGGTGAAAGTAGGTGATAGAAGTTTCAGTTTTGAATGAACTTTTTTTGTTTGGAAAGAGTTTAGTTCTTTGAAATCTGCACTCATTTTTCCTTTTCTTTCTTTCTTTTTTCTTTTGTTTTAAGATTGGATTAGACAGACTGATGGTGGTTTTGGTGTATGAACTTGTTTTCGTTCAGAGATTTTGTCTGGCCTACTGAACTCCTCACTCCTAGAACTGAAAGCCAGCCTCCGTATCATGTGACGCTGGGGAGTATTTGTATTCAAGAATGAATTTAGTCATAATTGTAAGCATTTATTGGGTACAAACAAACCATAAATATGTTATGAAGCCTATTAATGCTTTATTGCATGATGGTTGTAGAGGGCAGGAGAAGGATATTTAATTGTGTAATGAGTTCATCTCTACATTTCCAACAGAAAATTCAGAGTTAGACTTGCTGCATTGTGTCCGTAAAACACGTTTGTTTTTAGAAATAAATGGTCTAATTTGATTAAAATCAGCTGATTTAGCACATAGAAATTGGATTTTTGTGTGCATGTGAGGGAGAGAAAACTGTTACTGTTTAACTTACAGAAAACCATCTGGCAATCAAGAATAAGAAGACAAGAACATTTGCGCATTCAACTGCCAAATGTTTTTGGAAATATCATAGTTTCATGATTGAGTTTTCTCCAAATATTAGTCCAAAGCAGAAGAATGAGTGACAAACATATTTTTCAACATGTTTTTTACATTTTAAGTAGCAAGACACAGATTTTCTCTCACCCAAAAACATACAAAAACACAAGCACACATTACACACGTTAGGGATGCATTAGAGGCCCCGGTGGTTTAGAGAAAGCTTCGAAATGGAGGCTGTTTATCTTCATTTTGCTCCATTGAACATGTGCTACGGCCAACATTGCTAGCATGGGACTAAAAGCATTACAATAAACACCCCACCACTTCCACACTCCCCGTCTCTCATTCAAGTGAAATTTATATTTACATTAAGTCATTTAGCGGGACTTTCACCCAGAGAAATGCACTTACAACCCCAGAACAAACAATAGACAACCACTAGTTTGTCTGACAACAATAACTACCTTCCCCTCAATTATAATCTCCCTCATGCAGTCAGAACTAAGAAAGTCACTCGTGAACATCTGACTGCAGTGTTTTAACATCTCTGCATGGTGGTCCACTGATAGTTATGTTCATTTAATGAAGAAATGAACTCAAACACCCATGTCTTTTACTTACTGCTAGAGTTTAGACGCAAATATAAGGTATTAAAATAGTAGGCTGCCTCACTGCCTACTGCCTACATAGGATAGGTCACTCAAGACTTATGCAAATTTATTTATATAGTTGTATAGTATATAGTTAAATTATATAGTTGATTTTGTAATGTTGTAAAAATTGACATTGTATTTTGTTCTTTGTAGTGGTGAATATAGCCTATAACTGATGCTGATATGGCATTAAAAAAATACTAAAGAGAAAATACAAAAGACTGAGTTTAATAGAGTTTGGTGTTAGCATGTTGCCTGGTTGCCAGGTCTTCATGACAAAGAAAGCCCAATTAGCTGGCCTGAAAACCAGTTCAGAGCCAAAACTTATATTATGCTTATTTATTATTTATTCTTATCTTATTCTTTTTTTTCATTTGCACTGTAGGTCTGTTGTATAATGGAAATAGCAGCGTTGAACATGTAAAGTTTAATTTCATAACCACTGAAACAAACAACAAGCTAGAGGAAGTCAACATCATTGAAAAATATATTCTAATATTTACTTTATTTTATTAATATCATTAAAATATATTCTAATATTTACAAAGCAACAAACTGCAATACATTTCAGTGGAGACATGTCAGACTTTAGGGGTTTGCTTGGGTGATATGAATGCATACAGAGTACATGCATTTATATTATCCAAGCAGTCCCCTAAAGCCTGTCCTGTCTTAGCCGAAATGCATTGCATTTTGTTACTATGAATAATAGGCCTACATATGAAATAACAGTAGCATGGTATCATACAGTCATTTCACTTACATATTTCAACTACTGGCTTGTCTGTTTACATAAATATTACAATCTGTCTTGCCTGTTTTGACTAGCATTTTGGCTGTTGCTTTGTCAGAATCCTTACATTCAGATCAAAATTGTGCAATATGTCAAACCCTCAAACCGCGTAACAAAAATAAACAGGAAAACTGAGGACTTGGCAAACATGCAATGTAATAGGTTTAAAATGCATATCAAAAATGGAATTTGGACATGAAAATTCCTTAAAGGGCACCTATTATGCCCCTTTTTACAAGAAGTAATATTGGTCTTGGGTGTCCCCAGAATGTGTCTGTGAAGTTTCAGCCCAAAATACCCAACAGATCATTTATTATAGCTGGAAAATGTCATTTTTGGGGTGTCTAAAAAAGAGCTGATTTGGAGTGTATCACTTTAAATGCAAATGAGCTGCATATTCCCGAAATGTGACGTCACACTGCGGTGAGAATCAAAACAGCATGCCTAGTGAGACTGACTTGGTTTAAAGGGGATTAAAAAACGAGGAGTGTGTACAATGATTTTTATCATTGTAGGGTGGTTGTGTTCACACACTGCCAACACACATTTATGTCCAAAAAAGTGGATTTTGCATAATAGGTGCCCTTTAAAGTCATTTATGGACACTTTGAACGAATTTGGCCACATTTTTGGAATTTTGGAACAGCGCATATGGTGTCTTCAAATGCTGTAGGTAGGCAGCTTGCTAGGTGTTGGAACAGATCCACAATCTTGGTAAATTCCTGTCAAGGATGTTAGATCGTGTAGTTACAGCAAACTCTACAATCTGTAAGACAGTCACCTGGGTACAGCAATGAATGAAGCACTTGGGTGTGCTGTGTCAGGTTACATCCGTGTAAATGACACAAATAAAGAAAGACAGAAAATGAGGGCGAGGAGGAGGGAGGGTGGTTCCTCTGTCTTTGTGAGCTCCAATTTACTGGACTGAAATATTGTTTTACACGTTTCATTGGATACGCTCATGCACACCTTTATGAAACAACACGTGGTGAGGATAGCATACGGTAGCTTACAATCAGGCCTTGCTCTCCTGTGCAATACATTTCCATGATTGTTAACATTAAAATGTGAAGATTTCCTATCTCCTGAATTGGTTTCTGAAGAAGTAACTAATGAATCCCATATTCTCTTTGGGATTTCTTGCAGGACAGCTAGAATTTGAAAGAATTCACAGATGTTTCCAGTCGACCTGCTAGGTGTGTTTAAATGGCAAGATTAAGCATGAAGAAAGGGTTTTGCTAGGCACGACACAAAAGTAGAACCAATAAATAACTCTTTTACCTAGTAATACGAAACATAACCATAATTATAGTTTGTATTAGACGCATTAAATGCCGTCTTAAGTGTGCATATGTCTGTTATTTTAAAAGGGATTCAAACATTGCTCATTTAATCAAATCAACAAAGTACGGTAACTATCGTATTCATAACTATTTAAAGTTACACAGTTTCAATCTGTCAGCTTAGCAGCTTTGAGTTTTCACATAAAAGACTGCCACAGTGTTTCCTAGTGTTTATTTACTCTGTTTTATTTGAAAGTTTAATGTTCACAGATTAATTTATTTTCCCTGGTTTGTTTACCTTTTCATCCATTTTATCAAAAAGTTCATTTGGATCTGTTTGCTTAGCATTGATCAGCCTGTCATCTAACAGCTGAAGATCTAAATGGTTTGTTTGCAGTGGAGAAATGGTTTTGAGAATTGAGTCTCTACACAGGTTGCTTCAGAACTTCTGATGTGGTCTATTTTGGCATCTTGATGTCATTTGTACATTTTCTGGAGCAAATGGGAGAGAGCGGCATGTTTTACAAATGACCTTGCAGCCAAAGATCCGCTGTGGGCAACATGTCTTTGGAGAATGACTCCAAAGGCGATCAATCTCAGTTATCTTTCGCTTTAATAGCAGATTTTTCATAGATGTTTATGGTGGTTTGATTGAACGCTGTGGCTGTTGTCTACAAGGAAGCTGGCCCACTTTTCGGCTAGCAGAAGTGAGAAGGTTCAAGCAGTGGAGCCACAAATCAGCAGTTACTCTATGGTGAATATATTCAGCAATGAGTCACACTTTATTCTAAGCACCAGGGCTGAGCACAATACCGCTGTAAACAGTATGTCACTGGAATGGAAATGTAATATTATTTACTGTATAGCGCAGACTTAAATCTAACAAACCTCCTCCACATTAAAGGATTAGATAAAAAATCCCTGCTACAGGAGTTTATTTGATGAATAAACTTTGAGAAGTAAACTTTGACTTCACTTGGCCTCATGAAACACAAGCAGAGAGAAACCATTCTTACGTAAATTGTTGCGCTGAATTAAATATGACAGTTTACAGATGAATATTTCATGAATGAGGGCCATTGTGTGTCATTTTCTCAGCAGTAAACTGCTTTTTCATAACCCAGTTTAATGTGTAACTATATGTAAGCCATTCGTAGGTGGATTTTTGTATCTACTTTCAACATTGCTTTGTCAACTTTTGGCTTAACTAGTGGCATGAGGATTATTTGTTCAAATCATAGAAGAAATTGATTAGAAAAGTGTGTGTTTTAAATGGAATACATGAAAGTATTAGATTTGAGAAAAGATTTTCAATTTGGTCTGTTCATCAAACAAAGCTGTTATTCGACTCCAGGAGTCTAAGAAATGTATGGACAAATTTTATGTTGCTTTTTGGAAATGCTTTTCTATGAAAAAATGAGCAACTCAGACATTGTGGACACTCATTCTGAACAGTAGCGCATTGTGTAGGTTCAATACAGGCTTGCTTTTTTAGTAAACTATATGAGAAGGGATAAAGTTGAGTGCTCTGTGTGTATTTGTGTGTGTCTGTCTGCTGGTGACTGATACTGGCATAATGGATGAAGCGTAGACCTTAATATGCACAATCAATGCTTAATTGGTATCCGCTGAAAACAAATTATTCCTCCGAAAATGAGTTTTCTGGGTCGGGTCGTTATAAAGTAATTAATTCAGCTGTTTAATCGCTTTGTATTGCTGTGAGTTTAGTTTTTAAATAAATTTTTTAGGACATTTACCAAATTAAATTTGTTCAAATTCTCAAACATTGATTGAGAGTGATAGAAAGTTGTTTTGGAGGGTTTTGTTATTTTTGTTTTTGCTATTCTTGGTTTGGATTCCCTTTGTCACTACTTGGTTTAAAGCAGAAAATCGATCTTAAAAAGTGAACCGACTGACCTGCAGATAAACACTCTTGCTTTTGCTATATGTTGTGAAACATTCTCTGTACAATAAATTGACTAAATTCAACCTCATTGAAATGTCCTTCAATAAAGACAGGTCCATTTAGAACAGCGAAATGTTGCTTGAATGAAAAGTGGTGGGTTGTTATGAAAGTAACAAATACACATGCTGAGGCTCAAACTGTAGTCAAAACTAGTAATAATTCACTGTTTTGGGGTTTTTGCCAGTGTGACAGTGACATTAGAGAGATGATAGTACAATTTGGAAGTTGCTTTGGATAAAAGATACTTCTAATAAATACATGTAAATATATGTAGACAAATTCAAACTCACATTGTGAGTCAATGGGCCCTATTTTAATGATCTAAGCGCATGGTCTAAAGCGCAAGGCGCAGGTGCACTTAGGGCCTGTCCGAATCCACTTTTGCTAGTTTAACAACGGGAAAAACGGTCGGCGCACCCGGCGCATGGTCTAAAAGGGTTGTCTCTATTCTCTTAATGAGTAATGGGTGTGTTTTGGGCATAACCTGCAATAAACCAATCAGAGTCTCATCTCCCATTCCCTTTATGAGCCAGTTGCGCTCGTGCCATGGCGGATTTGCTATTTACACGGCAAGCGTCTCAGAGAGGAAACGGAGCTGCTCGTCAGCGAGCAAACAGGTAGCCAAATTCTGATACATGCAATAACTATCCATTGTGACATGTAGGCATTTTTATATTTATGTAGCCTACACAATAATAATCTTTTACATTGTAATCCTTTCATTTTTAATATCTGGCATGTTTGTGTGCTGCTGCATGTCCCTGTGCATGTAATAAGCAGAGTGTACGCACATGTGCACCTGTCTATAGGTGCATATTACTAACGCACTCTTTAAATAACAAAAAAATACTGCACCATTGACTTTAGACCAGGTTTTAGGTGGTCAATGGCGCAGTCTATTTCAGTAGCCTCAAAACAGCAACGAGCCAGCAATGCGCCTGAACACACTTCGTTTTCAGACCAGCACGCCCATAGGCGTACAAATGAGCGCAAATGCATTTGCTATTTAAACAACGTGGTGCAGGATGTGAAAATGCATCGGGCTGAAACTACATTGGGCTGAAACGTCGCGCCTGGCGGCGCATTGCGCCGGGTGTATGATAGGGCCCAATGTGTTAGTGCTAACCGCTAGGCAATGACTCTTACCTTTGCTATTTCTCAAAATATGATCAGTATTTTAATGTTAGCATGGTATAATATACTACCCTGGTGAAAAAAACTAACATAGCTGGTCACTAGCTAATGATGTGTTTTGGATGCCACAGCAACTGGATTTTAAATGGTTAATTGACCCTGAAAAAATAATTCAGAATTTACTCACTCTCATGTCATTGCAAACCTTTAAGACTTTTGTTCATTTTGGATTAAGCCTCTCAATTCATGTACACTCTTAAAAATAAAAGTTCCAAATGTGGGTTTTCACAGTGATGTCATAGAAGAACTGTTTTGGGTTACAGAAAGAACATTTCAGTTAACAGCTCCTAAAAGAACCATTTATTTTCTTACTATGAAGAACATTTTAGTCATCTAAAGAACCTTTTTCCACTATAAAGAACCTTCATCCAATGAAAAAGTTCCATGGATTTTAAAGGTTCTTCATGGAACCATCAATGCCAATAAAGAACCTTTATTTTTAAGAGTGTAGATTACATCCGCTAGGCTATATCTTTTTGTACTTTAATGCATGAAAGTTTTGATTGCGTGGACTTTCAGTGGGTGAACAAAAAAGACAGGATTTCCATTTTTGGGTGAACTAGCCTAACCCTTTAACTAACTTAACCAGATCAATTTCCTTAGTTAGAAATGTCCTTTTTGCTGGAGAACAGCAATAATCAGCACCAAACCAGATATAACCACCTTAAACTAGCCTGGTCCAACATGGAAATTCTTGCTCATCTAAGTGTTTTTTAAAATTTTTTATTAGTAAGGTAGACAAGAAGAAAGCTCTTTAAATATGTTTAATGCGTATATTGTTGGCTCTTTCAAGACATGATAGCTTGTAACAGCCTGTAAAATGGCTCATATGACAGCAAGCCTTCCTCATCAATGAATGCCCATATGATACATGGACAACTCTGGCAGGGGAAACGCATATAGCCTGGAATTCAATCAACAACATGTTTAAATGTGTCATACAAAGAATTATGTAATGCACTTACGCTGTGAGAAATGCTATAAACATACAGCTATAAACTTGTCATTTTATTGAACAGGTTACATTTAAATTGAACAATTTGTGCCTGTGCTCATAAATAAATTGGTCCCGTATTCAATATGCTGTTTTCCCTAGATTGCACTACAGATATCACCTTGTTTCTTAGTTGCTTCATGGTTTAATTGTTCAGATAACCGTTAGAAATAGGTCACCTTGATTGTAACTGACCTCCTAAAATGGAAGAAAACACACACACACTTATTGCTCTCATTATAGTTTTCAGACACAGTCTCTCAAAAGCCGTAAGCCTTTGACATCAGTTGTGTTTAATTTATTGATTTATTGCTTAATTTATTGCTTTAATACTACCGACTCAGTAAATGAATTAAATTAATAACTTCAGTAATATTCTCAAGGGTATAGGACACAGAATGAGAAAAAAAAGACTATATATTTACAGTATATGTCATTTAATTGTTACTCAGCAGAATTTATGCGTAAAGTCATCATGAAAACAAAATTGAGCCATGTTACTTTCTAAATGCATGTTTCTAGTTGTATTATGCATGATTCATCAGTGGATGTTTTTCCAAAAAAAGCTTCATAATATTTCAGCGAAATGTAATAACTTGCGCTGCCTCTGAAATGACTTTCCTTTTGGGGTTATTATTATTATTTGTTTTTTAAATTTTTATTTTTTTTTACGTAGACTGTAAAAAAGGTTATTATATAGCCAAATATCAGCTATTTATGCATTATTTTGGGCAATTGTGATAGTCTGTTTTTCAAGTTGAAGATAATGTTTTAGATAAAAATACTAAAGAAATATATTGCATTATGAAAGTCAATGAGTTGCACACACAGTTTCATGTTGAATTCAGCATCCAAGTCTTCTCCATGTGATGTGCCAGGCATTTCAGTGTCAGTCTTGCCCAAACAGGTACTTTTGGAGTCTCTCTTTAATGTGTTGGAGCTCATGCATGTTTATTCATGTTTTTGAAATCTTGATGATGTCTCAGATGGCTATAATCAGTCTATTGGTTCCATTTCAAAACATCTTTTTATTGTGTTTGTGTGTAAAATGCAGAGAGAGAAAGAGAGACCCACTAGACCCAACACCAGGTGTGAGTGCCTCTTTGGCTTATAGACAACCACACACTCGCCCATCTCTCCATCCAGCACATGTATGAAGATAAACACACACATCATGTAATGTTGGTTGTTTTTGATGCTTTCTATCTATCTATCTATCTATCTATCTATCTATCTATCTATCTATCGTTCTATGTTGGACAGTGTTACTTTTGAGAAATGAGAGTTATACATATAGTAATGTCATATGTTGTAATATATGCATTTTTATTTTTGCACTATGGATTATTTACTAATTCAGTTTTTGAGGAGGCAATGCTCCTGATGTATATGTACACTATGTTTGTTATAGGCCTAAGTAACTAATACAGTAAATACTGACTAAAAATCCAATGATTAGTCAATTTCCTGAAAAAAAATTAATTGAACTTGGATCACTTCACACACCCCACCATCTCTTTCTTCATTAAATCAATTATTGTGGATCCATGGTTATAATTGTTGTTTCAGACCAGTGACATTTGATCGTGTGTTAATTAAACTTTTTGCCCTCACTTGCATAAAGAAACAACAGAGGCGCTAACAGCATTAGCATGCACCCACACAAACACTCTATTTCAATAATGTGTCAGATAGGAAATACCCATAACGCCACCAATGATTTTTTTTTTCTCCTTGCGTGCTATACTCGCACATGACACTGAAATGTTTCATCTGTCTCTCATTAATTTACTTTTTTCTGTTTATAGTTTATTTCTGTCAACCTGTCAGAATACGAATTGAAAGCTAATGTAATGAAGGCTGTCAACCAAAGACAGCAAAACACAGAAGCGTTTGTTTTTGATGGCTAATAACTATGAATTTTAAAGATTTAAGAAAAGTCTTCTCAAATAAATTAGAGTACAAACAGATAAATGCCATCTGGTGCAAAATGCTCTTTTTGGCTTTAGAGCGAGGCATTTATTGGCACTCTGTCGACAAAATTCAGTTTAGGTCAGCAGTTAAATTAGATTGACTCTTTAAATTAGCAGGAATGTTGCTCTGTTCCAAAACCTCTGAAGTTGCCTACCTAAACAACATTTTAAGGTAATGAGAAAGATACTTCATTTCTAGAATGCATTGTGACGATAGTGGACCGAGTTGAGCAAAATTTTGAATAAATTTACACGTTAATAAAGTACTGAAAAGAATCGCTAACATGTTAACTTGTTAGCTTAGCAACACGCTAATAAGAGACTCTATTGGAATTAATTGTGAGTCTGTGTTCTTCACATAGGACCACCATTATGTGTGAACTAGTGTCCCAGATCAGTTGTGTATGAGATTCCGTGATGTTATGTAGACAGTATGCAAAAAGACTGAGTAGAATTAAATACAGCTAGAATTTGAAATATTATATTAAACAGATATTAGAAGCTTTGCACCCCTGTGCTTTCATAAAACAAATTGTTTTGCTTCCTCACACTCTTCCTCCCCTTTTCTCTCTGTGCCTTCATAGCCTAAAATGTATGGCTGTTCAATGTCATCTCTCTCTCTCACACACACACACACACACACACACACACACACACACACACACACTAGTTTCGCTATCCTTGTGGGGACTCTCATAGGCGTAATGGTTTTTCTGCTGTACAGACCGTATTTTCTGTTGCCCTACACCAACCCTACACCTAAACCTACCCCTTACAGGAAACTTTCTGCATTTTTACATTTTCAAAAAAGTTCATTGTGTATGATTTATGAGCTTGTTTACCTGTGGGGACCTCAATTTAGGTCCCCACCGTGACACAAGTCCCCATGAGTCTGTATGTATTCAGGTTTAAGTCCCCACCGAGATATAAAAACAGGTACACACACACACACACACACACACACACACATACAGACACTTCCTATTAAGTCTTTCAAGCACCTGTTTATTCATATTACCTCTCTAGTAATTAGCATATACTTATATGCAGACCAATTTGTGAACAGCCTTATTATTCACAAATGCAATTAAATAAACATGTGTTGCTCTAATAATGATAATCAGAATTCGTTTTCACCATGCTTCACCTCATGAATTAACCATATGCTCAAGCTGGGAGCACTCTTGATGATTTGTGGTGTTTGATGGTTTATACCCATATATACACATGTGTTCAATTTGGAACATGCATTCCATGATTATGCTTGAAATTAATTGGCAGCTGCATTATATGAGGAAGTGTAAGACTCATGTAGGCTATCATATGCGATTAATTCATTGAGACTTCAGTCTAGAGTCCCAGTGTCCCAGCGCATGCATAAACTATTGTTTTCTTGTCCCTTCACTGTGAGCAACAGAAGCAAGTTTCTGTAGACACAAAGGGAGCTTTTTTGTTAAATGAGGCGTGCGACTGACTGATAATGAAATGTATGAATTGTATTTATTGTACAGTTTGCTTGCACTGGTGCACACGTACATGTCCAGTCAGCCATTTTATTTGCTTCATATGCCTTCTGTGTGGTATGAATAAAATCATTTTAAGTAGTATCTGTATTTCATGAAGTAGAATCATGCCTGTGGAGATATTTAATGTATGCCAGTAGATTTTTGTTCACATTTTTGCTCTTGTACATGTGAGCATGTAATGCCAGTTTCATGCTTTTTATAGATTTTAAAATATAATCTTGTTAGCGTAAATCACTTTTTGATGATTTTTGTGTAAACCATTTTTAATCAAAAAAAAAAAAATAAAAAATCACATATAGTCAAGTTGACTCAAGATGTACATGTTTGTAAGTTACCTGACTTGACTTTTTGAATTTTTGTTTTTAATTGCATAATAAGCCAAAGACAAATTTATGGTTTGAAATTTGTTTTCTTTTTTTAGTTTTAATATCAAGTATGACCATTCTTATCTGATATTATATGATAAATTATTATATAATAAAATATTATTTTCCTCCTGCTGGTTTTGAATTGAATATTTCCTGTGCTATCCATAAACACAAAAGACTAATTTGTGATTGAGGGATTTGATGATAGTTGTGGAACCAGGGACCTGCATGTAAAACCTGACGGGGAGAGAAATTTTAAGCCATTTTCATACTTTTTATCGATTTTAAAAAACAATCTTGTTAGTGTAAATCATTTTAAACAGTTTAGACGAATTTTGTGTAAACCTTTTTTAATTAGCAAAAAATAAATAAAAACAATCCTATATAATCAAGTTGATTTTGATTTAAGTCACAACATATTTTTAAGTTACCTGGTTTGTTGGTATAAGAAAATATCATTTTCTTCTTTTAGTTATAGTATCATGTATCAGTTTTCCTCCTCCTGGTTTGGATCGAATATTTCCTGCGTTATCCATCAACTTAGAAGTCTAATTTGTGATGGGCTTTGATGGTAGCTGTGGAACCAGGGACCTGCATGCAAAGCCTGATGGGGAGAGAGGGAGGGGGAAACTTTCAGAGACGCTCCAAGTGTTTGTTTTTGAGAACTTCCAAACTAGGACATCTCTGTGCTTCTAGTTCAGCTCTCCAGAGAGCTTCCAGAGAATGTTAAACATGTCAATTTCACTCAGTATTGAAAGTCAATGGTTTTCCTGAAGAATTCTGCATTCTTATTTTCTTTGGACTTGGTCTGGGGTTGATTATGTTAAGTGATGAAAATTTGTTATCAGGATTCTCTGTTTTGGTAAATGTACATTTAAATGACAAAAGGGGGGTTCATCAAAGGCAATAGTTGCAAAGCTTCCTTTGATTTAAGAAGGAAAAAAAAGAAAGAATGTTAAATGAATTGTAATTTTTTGGTAATTGCGATTAAAAAGTCTATGAACACAGTACTGCCGTCTGTTACTAAAACCTAAAAATTGAATCTCTTTGATCTTGCTGCTAATTAATTTGCTATCTGGAAATGCACACAGGTGCTGTGAAAGTGGCCCAAAGGAGTCAGCTATAGATTCATTTTGGATGTAGAATCCCTTGATATCAAAACTAGCCAATAAGCACCTTAGTAATGAGCATTTTTTTCACCAGATGAACTTGGTTTGTCAGCCAACTATTGTTTAAGTGAACTTGATAATTTGCCATGATTTGAAGCATGCAGTATCAGTCCTCTTATTTTTGCTTTTAGAACGTGGTAACACGTTACATATGGGAATAGTTCACCCAAAAATGACCGTTTGCTGAAAGTGAACTCACCTAAAGGCCATCATTTGTATCATCATTTAGCATTACAGCGCTTGTTCACCAACTGATCCTCTGCAGTGAATGGGTGCTGTCAGAATGAGGGTCCAAACAGCTGATAAAAACATCACGATAATCTTCAAGTAATCCACACAACTTCAGTGCATCAGTTAACATCTTGTGAGATGAAAAGCTGTGTGTTTGTAAGAAACAAATTGAGATTGGATGATACAGACACAGAGTGTAAGTGCAATTCTGGAATTCTAAAACCTGATCATTCTGAAAGGTAATTACACACCTCGCCTCAACAAGCTGCACAAGTCTCATTCATGTTCCTAGCACAAACTGTACAATGAATTATTCACAAATTTCAATCTGGCAAAATTCCATTCACAATTTGACACTAATCCAAGAGTCACCAAGATCAGCTGTTTTACAGCTTATCCTCTGCTTGCCTTCCTGGTCTGTGCTTGTGTACTTGCGCACAAAACACACGCAGAGCCACATAGCCTGCAGACTCGGTAAAGTAATTAGGCAAGTGCTTTGTTTACAGAGCATCTAATTGTAATCACAGTGTTTACAGTGTTGCACTAATTACAATAGCTTTAATTTGTTTATGCCACATCTCTGTCCTTCTTTCATCGTAAGAGCTCACTTGCAGTACATACAAGATGATTTTTGCTTGTCGTGTTTGGTTTGGTTTTACATGTTCAAATTTCTTGTGCATTCACGTATTTGTGATTATAAGCTAGATTGAGATTTACAGTGCTACACTTCTGGATGGGACCCATTGGATGTGATCCATTTATGTATGCGGGAGAATTACAAACAGATAAAAATGAGAAAATGAATTGAGAGGTTGATTGTGCAACTTTTGGTTGAGGTGCACACCAATATTAAAGCCTCAGTAAGCCTGAGATCCTCTTAAGAATCAGAGAATTTCACTAATGACCTCTTTCATCCCCAGCAAACACACACACACACAAATACGAGAGAGGGAACATCCATCAAGTTTAATTGCACTAACTTAAGCTTGTCACGTGCATTTTTAAGTATTTATAATGGAATAGAAAATATGATAAATGAACAAACAATTGTTAAGTTTTGTGCGGGTGGTGTGACAGTAATCTTATATCCAGGTATTTCATATTATGGTTTGTCACCGGTGTGTGATTTCTATTTTCAGTAACTGTGGTAATGCCATTTTTAAAATTGAATTAAATAATTTACATGTGAAAGGTAGTTTGATAATTTTCTCTTATTAACTTGACGGAATACCAAAAGAGAAGATAATTTATAATAAATTAACAATTAATTTATCATTTGTGTTAAAACAGCTTCACATTATATAATATAAAATCTTTAAAAAAAATTGATAACTTTTTAAAACTATAAATTCTGTTTGGGTGAGACTGTTTTGATTCTGTTTGGATAAATACACACTCGTGACTGTACATCTGTTGATCCTTAGTTAAGTCATTGTTTGACCAGACAAGCAACAGAATGACCCATTTGAATGAATTGTTGATTATAGGGCTGGGCGATCGATTAACTCGAATGTGTAGTTAATGTCGACTTGTCTGAATGAAAATCGTTTTTTCAAAAAAAGAAAAAAAAAAGACACGTACTACGGAACTCCTTAAAGGGAATAAATACGAGATGGGAGATAAATATATATTTCAATACTCTCTCTTGCAGTTTTATCAGTAGGTAATCATACTGTATATAAAATTGCGGGCATCAGGGAGCCGCTGCTTGAAACTGCTTTTGAATGCATGATGGCTTTTTAGTTTCACTTTCGAGATTCGCGATCACACATACTCTGTTTATACTATGGAGCGGCAGTATTACCACACATTGTACAGGATTAGATGTTTGTCATGGTGCTCAGGATCTGCAAATCATTCATCATCGTCCTCAGTCATCTCTCCATACTCTGTTTATGTGGTAAGTGAAATTTTATGTACTGTAATGCAGTGTTTCCCATACATTGATTTATTTGTGGCGGCCTGCCACAATATCAAAACTGACCGCCACAAATAGATTTTTTTTTTTTTTCAAAAAGCTTTGACTTCGTTGAATAAACAAGCACACGTTTCAAAATCGAAACACGATGCGGGTGTCTTTATATTACTGCATTTCTGAAGGAAACCGACTGTCTTTAGAAAATTGTGGATGTTATTTTAATTTCATCTTGCATATAATGTCTGATAAAGCAGCGTTTGTGAGCAGAGCGCTAATTAGTGATGGGTCGTTCTTGAACGATTCGTTCATTTTGAACGAATCTTTAATGTGACTCGGGAAGAACGAGTCGTCTCGGGGAGTGATTCGTTCAGTCGCGCATGCGCAACATCCTATAGGTTCTGCACTGAATTAGTTCACCTGTTTCGAGTCTTCGGGTTTGAGTCGTTCGTTCATCACGTGACAGCCTCATAAACTAAACCTATGCAGTCAGAGCCGGAAAGAGAATTGATTAGTTCATCTATCGAGTCTTCGGGTTTGAGTCGTTCGTTCATCACGTGACAACCTCGTAAGCTAAACCTATGCAGTCAGAGCCGGAAAGAGAATTGATTAGTTCATCTCGAGTCTTCGGGTTTGAGTCGTTCGTTCATCACGTGACAGCCTCATAAGCTAAACCAATGCAGTCTGAGGGGAAAAGACTTAATAATAATAATAATAATAATAATAACCAACTCTTTAGTTTATTACCTTTGTTACCACATTCAGTGTTATGGAAAAGAACCATCATGACAGAAATTCACACATTTATAAACCGTAAGAAATAAAAAGCTACAGTTTGAGACCAGAAACGCATCACGTAACTGTAAGAGTAAATAATAATAATAATAATAATAATAATAATAACTATGCACCCGTTTGTAAGGAATTCAAATTAACTAATTTCTCTATCCAATGCTGTCACGTCACGTGACAAAAGAACGAACGACTCGAACCCGAAGACTCGATAGATGAACTAATCAATTCTCTTTCCGGCTCAGACTGCATAGGTTTAGCTTATGAGGCTGTCACGTGATGAACGAACGACTCGAACCCGAAGACTCGATAGATGAACTAATCAATTCTCTTTCTGGCTCAGACTTTAAAGTTTTAGCTTATGGGGCTGTCACGTGATGAACGAACGACTCAAACCCGAACACTTGTCTGATAAGAGGTGAGGTGAGCTAATCATAGACTAAAGACCCCGGTAAACAACAAATTATTTTGTTTTCTGTTTCTTATACCATTATAGTTTTGTATTGTTTGTAGTGTGATCAACGTTTGCATAAGTAGTAGATGTGTTAGGGAAATAGCACGTAACATTTTAATTATATTTTGCTAAAATGAACGAAATGACTCGAAAAAGATTCGTTCATTTTGCTGAACGAGACTCAAAGGTCCGAGTCAGTAAAATGATCCGAACTTCCCATCACTAGCGCTAATTTGTGTACAGCGTTACCGGGGAAACCGCTATTTCTCCGCGCTCTAAAAGCGCCTCCTGCTGGCAGAGAATGAATTTGCATATATGCCGCC
Source organism: Tor tambroides (assembly GCA_021397915.2). NCBI lineage: Eukaryota > Metazoa > Chordata > Actinopteri > Cypriniformes > Cyprinidae > Tor > Tor tambroides. The sequence continues at coordinate 33,524 of JAFVLL020021970.1, forward strand.
ACAAATAGAGTCTAAGTCTGTGGGAAACACTGGTAATGTAACAGGCAACCGTTAGCAATCGTTATTTGTTTTCCGTGCCTTTCTGAATAAGTAACATTACGTTACGTTACATTTTATGTCATGTTACGTTATTTTATGTTACATTTTCACTGTCTTTTTGGCTTGTTGTTTCTGATTGCACTTTAACCCCAAGGGGGGAATCCAGATCAAATCCCAGAAGGGAAAATCAAAACAAAATAAAGTTAGAACTTGTTTTGAACAATTTCTTTGTCATCTGCAGATTGATTTTAAGTAGGGGGAAAAAAATCGATTTAAATCGTAAATCAGATTTTTTGTGAAAAAATCGGGGATTTTTTTTTTTAGGCCATATCGCCCAGCCCTAGTTGATTATCAGTAAAATATGTTCAAACTGATAAAAATGTTATCGTTCTTTAAGCAGACAAGTCATATAAGTGATTGCAACTGTTAACGTTAATGACATGAATTTGACATCAGTGTTTCATTAATATTCATGACATGAATCAGTACGTGAATAAATATTGACAATATTAATTAAATGGTTTATTGATTGATTGATTGATTGATTATTTATTTATTTATTTACTTTTCTTCATATATTTTTAAACACACATATTCAAAGCAGCTGATTATGGTGGGATGGGTCAACCCCTAATAAACAATCTTCCTAGTCTTCTTGACTGGTTTAGCACAATTCCTGCTCTGTATTTTTAGCCCTTATGTATAGTGCTGTTGAAGTGGGTGGGAGGAGAAGGGCTTGATGTCTGACAAAAAAGAAAAGGGTCTGAAAAAAACCATAAGAGGAGAAAACACATTATAACTGTAATAAAACCCACAGCAAGCATTTGTCTTGGGAATGATGCTTCCTGTAATCATCATCTGTTGGGGTAACACTTCTGCAGTCAGCACACAAACAACTGGGAGTGTGTGTTATCCAAATATGAGTCTTGAGAGAGAAAGAGAGAGTATGTTTGAGCAAGGTATGAAGGGGTCTTTGGGTCCACATGCTTATTTGTTCTTTTGACATGATGCTCATTGAACAGATGTTCAAGTAGATTGAAACTGTTCTCCACCAGGTGGTTTTGTACGGTGGCTCAGTAGTGTACAACACAACAAAATCTCCACAACACAACAAAATTGGCACAACACAACAAAAACAAGCCACAGCAAAACTGAAATGGTCATATGCTTGCACACAAATTGGGGCATATATATATATATATATATATATATATATATATATATGTATATATAATATTGACGCGTCAGGCTCATCTTTAGTAAATGTGGCACTTTGTCTTTTTAAGCGCTGTTAGAGTTGAATGAGCCAAAGGATTTAATGCAGGGTCTATTGATCTAACAAAATCTAAATTTTGATATCCAATGTATTTTTATGAAACCTTGAAGTTTCTATGAGGCAATAAATTTATATATCAGCGCATTTCACAGTGCCTTGTATATAACGGAGTGTCTATTTACACTAAGTGCAAATAGCCTTGCCTACACTGAAAATGATGCCCGCCATGTACCAGCTAGGGTGTCATAGGGAGTAAGCCACATAAAAGTAGCTTTTGACATGATCAACCTGAGTTCGTATTCATCTTTTGCTCCCTTTTCCCATCACATATCAGATCGTAAAGGCATTTACTTTCAATGAAGAAAATATCTGAAAAGTGGAAATAATGTGCATAAGAGTTTAATAATGAAGTATATCGGGGTTAGGAGTAGGTGTTGGGAGGGCTTTATTGGCCCAATAAGGTAGCATCCACTTAATAATTTTAATAAATATAATCATTTACACTCTACAATAGTCTACAATAATACTCAGGTGCAAATAGTATCTGCCATTATTTGGCTACTAACTACTATTTACACTTACTGCAAAGAAAATACTGCTAATTTTATGTAGTGTAAATAGAATATGTTGCTATTTTCACTTAAAACATTGCTAAGAAAATAGAATATTGTTAGTTAAACTCCATTCTATTGGTGTTACTGAAAATGCAGTTTTGTGGTTGAGTTCATACTTGCATAATATAAAACAGTGTGCTGTCTTAAATGGGAATAAATCTTGATTCAACAAAGAGGTGTGTCCCAAGGATCAATATTGGGACCACTGCCTTTTTTCTAAATAATTTACCATTAATTTTCAAAAATTGTCATGTCTAACTTTATGCTGATGTCACTGTCATTTATGTAGCAAAATCTGATTATTTACAAATTAATTTATCTCTTCAGTTGGATTTTAATATTTTGTGAGATTGGCTTTTGGATAATAAACTAGTGCTTAATAAAACTAAGTCCTATATTATGATTTTTGGTTCTAGACAGAAACTTAAATCCAAAATTAGTTTGTGTGCTGTATATATCATATAAAGACAGGTGGGGGGGTCGGGTGGCAGTCGTGGCCTAATGGATAGCGAGTCGGACTTCGAGTCACAGGTTCGAGTCTCAGGTCCGGCAGGGATTGTCAGTGGGGGGAGTGAATGTCCAGCGCTCTCTCCACCCTCAATACCACGACTGAGGTGAGACCCTTGAGCAAGGCACCGAACCCCCAACTGCTCCCCGGGCGCCGCAGCATTGGCTGCCCACTGCACACACACACCATGAACTGTGTGTTCATGGTGTGTGTGTGTTTGTTCACTTCTCACTGCTGTGTGTGTGCACTTGGATGGGTTAAATGCAGAGCACAAATTCCGAGTATGGGTCATATGACGGTACTCCTTTGCATAAACTTGTCACTATTAAATATCTTGGATTATGACTCGATTCTGAACTTTCTTTTAAATCACATATTCATCATGTTTTATATAAAGTTAACTTTGGAATTAGTGTTTTACATCAATCTTGAAATTGTTTTTCATAGAGTATTCATAAGAAATTGGTTTCTAAATGTATATATTTCTAAACATATATGTTGTGATGTTTATCAAACTGCTTCAAAATTAGAATCTTGCTCCACTTAATACAGTTTATAATAGACTTTGTAGATTTGTTTTGGGATGTTCTTTTTTTTTTTTTTTTTTTTACTCATCTGTAGGATGTATGTTTCATTATCTTTGCAATCAAGATGACATATTCATTGCCTTCAATTTATATTTAAATGTATTTACTTTAATTATCTATTTTACTTACAACAATATTTTGTACCTTTTTCTATAAATTACCAAGTTAGGCATGCCCAGATTTATTTCTTTGTTCCTCGTGCAACAAAAAAGCAAAACAAAATCATATCATTTATAGTAGTTTTGTTTGTATTCCATTGTGGAAATTTTGTATTTTGTTTGCAAATTTGTGTTTGTGGATGCAAGTTTATTTTTATAGACCCTTTTGAAAAATATTCAAGATTAATTCAGTTTTCTCATACAGCAGTTCATAAGTAAGTTTAACATTTTCTTTTTATGGTTAATGTTGGTGATTTGCCTTAATTTTTTGACAGTGTTTGTTTTTGAAAACAAGTTTTATGCTCTTGTTGGTATATTAAAGTAGTGTGATACAGAAACCAAAATATTGAATGGGTTGAGAGGCAAGAAATGGCAGAAAAAAACAACATAAAAAACTATTACATTTATTTTTTAAGCATATATTTGATATTGTAGTTGAACTGGTAGAACTTGGTGTAAGTGGCATTGAAGTTGTGGGTTCAGTTCTCTCATGTATTAAAAAAAAAAATCTACAAAATACTTTATGTAAATATATTTCAGGAGAGACATTTAAGAATTTAGTTTGTTTTAATATTTAATTTTAATATTTGACTTATTTAATATTTAACTATAAAAAATAAGTAAAAAATGTTTCCGAATTAATTTCCACAGTTTGATGCAGAAATCTGTTGGAATCCAAAAATCCCAACCCAGCATGCACTTTAATTATTAATATGGCGAGTGAGCGAAGTTAATAAAATAATTGTTGCATGAAGGAGCCTCTGCCATGATCTGTCCCTTTTCTTAGTACCCATGGCAAACTTAATTTTATGACTACAACCCACTTATGAGATTGAATTCAATTTGAATGATTAAAATGCATGAATTTTCTGTATCCATTACTTTTTTTTGCCAAGAATTTTCATCTCAATGGTCCCTGAAAATAAGAATTTACAGTGAATTCAATACATTGAAAAATCAAGACTTGAGAATAGAAAGGAATAGGAATGTTGGCACAGAATTGGTAGAACTGACTGATACACAGAACTGACTGATAGTTTATGCAGGTTTGATTTTGGTTCCATTTTGGTCTGATGAGCTCATTGGTGCTGTGCCTCTCTCACACAAGTCCATTTCATTTTAATCTTATCTAAATGGTGACATGGAAATGCATGTTTGAGCATGCGCTATCACAGTACGGTTGGTTTGCGTTGTGTTATTGTGTGTTGGTGTGAAACGTGCTTCTCTTCATGCATCAGTTCATGGCTCCAGGTGTCTCCTCCTCTAGTTATCGCGTCAGACCTTACACATAAACGAACACATGCTCACAAAAGCACACACACATACAGGACGGAACAAAAGATGGAGGCAATAAAAAGATGAGATCGAGCAGATCGTTTACATGCTTAAGATGCAGATATGAACCAATTTCACTCATCCGTGATTCCCCTCATGCCACACTCAGCTTGTTCAGGGCAATGTTTTCCCCCTCTTTTCTTTTGGAAAGGTGGGATCTTGACCTTGTTTACACTCACGGTTGGTCCAATCTTCCTAGGAACTGTTATCAGATGGAGACTTGTCTGAATGTACATAAGAATGTCTATATACTGTATCTTCTTTGACTGAAGACTGAACATGTCCCACAGAATTCACACAAGTGTTTATTAAAGAGGTTATTTTAAGTATGTATGCTTTCTACATTCTACGTTCTGTGTTAAACAGTACTAGTTTCAGTTTTGCTCTCATGAGAACAATATCTGTTTATTTCAGTAACTGTCCTTAGTTTTACAAAAACACTCCCAATTTAATCAATAATGATTTAATAATGATCAATAATGATGAGTTGTTTTGCTCAAGTGTACTTTTATAAGATACACACTGAAAAATTATTTTCCCTTTCAGCTTGGAAAATTTAGCAAAAATATTGATTAGTGAGTAGGAAATCATGGTTTTGCTAAGCTTTTTTTTGCTGAATATTTTTCTTGCCTGCTTTGCCAGGTGAAAATTGAGAAGTCTGATTCCTCAGAAAAGTAATAGTACACCTCCACTCGACAAACCATTCATTTTGAGGTATTATTCATGTTTGCAGCGCAACTGGTGCAGGACAAATCGCATACTGAAACTTAATACTGAGGAGTAGAGGTTTAAAGCCAAACCCTAACCAGAAGTATGAGCTTTTAGCTGGGAAAATGTTGTATATATTTAACTATGTATGCAAGTACACATACACACATGCATATACATTTTTTAAAAATTGGGGGTCAGTAAGATTTTTTTTTTTCTGTTTTTGGAAATTAATACTTTTATTCAGCAAAAGATGCATTAAATAGATCAAACGTGATAATAAAGATTAATTGTGTAATAAAAGATTTTACATGATGGCCTTTTAAACTTTTTATTAATCAAACTTAGAATCCTGGAATAACTATTAAACATAAAATATGTGTGTAATATAAATATGTAATTATTTACATAAAATATGTGTGTGTACTGTGTATATTTATTATGTATGTATAAATACACACACACATGCATGTATATATTTTAGAAAAATATTATGTTTATATTTAATATATTTATATATAATAGAATTTATACGAATATAAATATAGACATGTAAATCTTTTCAAAATATATGCTGTATGTGTGTGTATTTATATATACATATTAAATATGCATATATTATAAAAACAAAAGCATTTATTTTGTAGGCAATTAATCGTTTGACAGCACTAATAATATAATGTAATATAATTACAAAACTGTTTTTAATATAGATAATAAGATGTTTCTTGAGCACCAAATCAGCATATTAAAATAATTTCTGAAGGATCATGTGACACTGAAGACTGGAGTAATGGCTGATGAAAATCACAGGAATGAATAACATTTTAAAATATATAAAAATAGAAGAGTTATCTTAAATTGAAATAAAATTTTACAATGTTGCTGTTTTTACCATATTTTCGATCAAACAAATACAGCTTTGATGAGCATAAAAGACTTCTTTCAAAAACAAAATCTTACCGAATACATTTGTATAGTTTCTACTTTAAAACTGGGATGCTATCACAAAATAAGGTTTGTATTAGTTTTGCAGAATCCTGCTTGGAAGCAAGATGCGTGATTTGCGAAGTGAGTAAAAGCGAGCTATAAGTGAGTTTTTCTTAAAGAGCATATACTCAGGGGGTAATTTTAGCACTCCTATAGTGGATAATCTTCAGGCAAACACATTTTATAATGTGTTTTGGGTTCTCTCAAGTTTACAAGATATATGACGCACTTTTAGCTTGGAGTTGAGGGCTAATCTTTGCTAATGCTAAATTAGATGCTGTGATGGTAGACTTATTTCTAAGAGTATTAGTACACTTGCAGACAGGTGTCTGAGTGTGGGTTTATATGTTTGTGTCTGGTTGTGTGCGCCAAAGTAGGTTTTTGGGAAAGTGGTGGATTGTAGCCTATTTACGCACTCCAAAGCTTTTGTGTGCCAGAAGTAGAAGTGGTGATATGAAATACAACAATGGAAAAGATAAATAATGGTAAATAAAGTGTCTACTGAAGTCAATGCACCTTCCCTGCATTGTTATAATGTTAAAAAACTTCTATTGATTTCTTGTTGAAAAAGATGGCACTTCAAGAATTATAATTATTACATTGTAATTTTTTTGCATATTGTTCCTAAAAGAGCTCTTTGGACATGACTATGTTCACAGTATAACATAACTTCTGGAACTTTCCTGCTTAAATAACCTCACTGTTTCACCATGGATATTTTTAAGCCATTTCTGGACATATAGATTGGTATATTTGACATTTGTTGCCCCTGTATCCTACAGTAATTGGTCGCCTCAGGCCACAGGATAAGGGCACAGTGGTATGGTTGAATTTTTGTGCTGTAATTGATTGATTTTCAGGGTTTTTTTGCCAGAGTTGAATTGTTTAGATTCCTGCTTGTACTTTTGCATAAAAGTGTGTCCATTTAATGCTATTCTAGCATTTTTATTTGGATAGTTGATGATGTTCTCTTACATGGAAAAGAACTGCAACATGGAAAACTGTGGCAACTAACATTATTTGCTCTGGGGATTTTTTTGACTGTTTATACATTTCATGTTGGTTTCTGTCATTTTTGGATCGGCCGAACTTCATAGTGAGTGATCAATGTGTGTTTATTAGCTAGGAACCTTTTACATGAATAGATCACCCCCAAATGAAGATGTTGTCATTATGACAGTCATATTTTCTCCTCTGCATCATCACTTTATTCCATGAAACACAGAAGATGAATTTATAAAGAATATCTTTTCTAAATATAATGAAAGTGAATGAGGCCTGGAGCTGTTAAAGCTCCACATAAGTATAATAAACGTGGTTGATATGACTTGTCTTCTGAATCCTTATGACAGCTTTAGCATAATAAATAGACTGAAAGTCATTATTCAAAATATATTGATTGTAATTGCATAGAAAAGCCATCAGTATTGCCATCAATATTATTGATCACCCATCAATTTTATTTAATGGACCTAAGCTAACATGAACCACCAATGAACAGTTGTAACGTTAGTTAATGATGTTAGTTAACGTGTTAACTAATGGGACCTTATTGTAAAATGTTACACATTTTTCAAAATATTTCATATTATTCTTCAGCGAAGAAAGAAATTTGTATGCGTTTGGAACAACATGTGGACAGAATTGTCATTTGTGAACGAACTATCGCTTTAAGACCTTCACAATCCAACTGAAGAGAGCCATTGATTCAGAGAAATAAAGGAGAGAGATAAAAAGAAAGTGAGAGAAGTGCAGAAGAGAGGCGTATTCTCAGCATCCAGCCTCCCACCACTTAACCTGAATGAGATATGGAAGAAGGAGCAAAGGAAAAAAGAGCGAGAGAGAGTATTGGTGTGATAGGAGAGAGACTTGTTATCAGTCTTCATTGAGATAAATGAGCCGCCTGTATGAGTTCGGCAGAGGGAGAGAGATAGAGCGTACGTGTGTGAGTTTTTGTTAGACACTATCAGTGTACTTAGGCTGCGGTTTACAAGTGAAGGAGAATGGACGGACACAGGGTTATCTACAAGAGAGAGCAAGAAAGGAGAAGGACGTGAACATTGAGGGTAAACAGAGGGTGAACTGAGACAACAACAACAACGCCACTGGTTGGTCAGACTTACACCAGTGCTCACAAATAAAAAGTGGATTTGTGTGTGTGTGAGAGTGTGTGTTTGTGTCCTTTAGCAGTTGCAGCACTCAAAAAGACATATTATGCTGATATAACTGATATCCAGTTACCACATGCTTAAGGGCCAGTTCACACAAAACACGTTTTTCAAAGCAAAGACACGGGCAGTGGGATGGGGGGAAAAACGCAAGGTCTCGAAACACATTTTTTAAAAGTTGAACTTCTTTTAACTTGAATGCTGTGTTTGTAGCAAGCTGTGTCATGCATGAGACGCTGCAAAAGTCCATCTAGTGTGTGTGTACATAGATAAACAGCGGAAAAGTATCACAGTGGAACAGAAAAATGCATTCGGTGTGAACGGCCCCCTCAGTCATCTGAGATTACAGCATAGTCCTTTTGACATATTTAGTGAGTTTCTTTAACCCTTGTATTATGTTTGAATTCTGTGATTTTTTTTTTGTTTGTTTTTGTTTTTGTTTTTAGCTTGCAGGTCAAATTGTCGCTAATCGGATTCAGTCAAGTTCACCAAACATCATATAATGAAAACAAGCTAAATAAAGTAAAAACCTTTAATGTTAAATTTCCTCACACATTACAGCACAAATAAACATGAGAACATTTGCGAAGATCAAGCAGTAGGGCATGGCGATAACATTAATTCTCGGTGAGATTACCATGCTTTAATTAATAAAAGTTTCACCTTGAACACAGTGTACATTTCTTCGGATAAAAGCATTTGCCAAATGCATAAATGTAAATAAATAAAATGTAAAAATAGCTGAGAACCTGACGTAAAAAAAATACCCTCTTTTTTTTGTGATGGTCTGTTCATCTACCATTAACCATGAAATTCTGTGTCAAATTGACCCGCAAATATCATAACAGATTTACAGTATATCATAATATAAATTTGAATATACGCACATACCACAATACTTCAGATTGTCAAAACTTGCATGCAATTTCAGGACCCTAAATGAGAAAGTCACTAAATTTAAAAAAAAGCCCTATAACTAAGTATTTCTCAATTTAGAAACATAAAACAAGGACCATATTTTAGAATTTTACAGTACAGTTTATCACATTGAAGTTCTCTTATAATGTTTCTCAAGGTTTCTTTTACCAAAAAAGTTGATTATGACTATTTTCTACACTCTCTCTGACTATTTTAGCTACTGTACCTTTAAACTACATGTAAATTACAGCAAGCTGTTGAATGAGTGTTTATGTAAAGGTGGGTGGTCAAATGCTCATGGTTGTGTGATGTCAGTTCTGTTGTGATTTTGCTTTTGCAACTTAGTTTCCATAAATGGTCTAGGGAGCACAGAAAATCCTGTTTTCCATTTTACGAACCTTTAAGTGCTCTGATTCAGTATTCTTGTAGAGAAAGTGGTGTGAGCGATTACTGTTTGCTCTTACTGGAAACCATGTGAAGCTGGATACTATTTCATTTGAGTACATACTACAGTAATTTAAACAGTAGACAGGTTAGCATATACAGTGTATATATATATATATATATATATATATATATATAATGTATATACAGTTTAATTTATGTTTTTCCATTTTTGAGGGGAAAATGTGCTATATTGTCACAAAAATAATGGCAAAAAATGGTCTTGATGGTCCTAAAAATGGTCCCAAAAGTCTTAATGGTCCTAAAAATTGGCTTCTTTGTATTTATAAAAATAGCATTTGAAATGTGAAAAAAAAAAAAATAATAATAATCTTTTGTTTTTGTGGTTTAATATAACCTGAATGTATTCTTGGTAGATTTTGGAGACTTGGTATTTTTCTTGATTTTAAGAATAAATAACTTTCACACTGTGATTATATCACACTATTTTATATAAAGCACCGGCCACTTTTAAATTGAGTACCTCTGTTGATATTATATGGTTTGTGAAATGGGAATTTAATAATAGGCTTCTGCTAATGTTTAAAAGAAGCTGTGGGTGACTTGCCAAGAAAAATGAAACTGGAAAACTGTTGCATAACAACCCTCTCTTGCTCATAGAAACTCATCAGTCTATTCAATGATAGTGTCGACAGTTGCTAGTTTACAGGTGGCCACAGCTGTGGGGGAAATGGATCTCTGTTAATCAGGTTGGCATGAGTCCTGTGGTATCATATGCCTCTAATGTATTTGGGCGTGGATGTGGACGTGTCAAGTGTCAGCAGTTGTCTGCTTGAGTTCTCACTGGAAGCGTCTGGATGGGTATCATGTATCTGTCTGTGGTCAGCAAGCCACACAAACACTCTCACGAATTGACACGCTGAGTGAATGCCCTCGCACACACCCTTCAGATAACTCAGCGTTTTCAGATTTACCCAGGGAGAAATGGGATACTTTCTATAACTTGATTTTAACATGAGAGGTAACAACTGGAGCAGGTGGCAGCTCTTTATGTGTGTGTATATGTGTCAGGGGTGTTTTCCCATAGGAGGCAAGTGAGACAGGGCCTGCTTGAAGAACACAGAGGAGAAGTTAATCATTAAAAAGTAGCCCTGTGTTATATGGCAAAAAAGTATCTCCGTTTACTAGCCTTTTATTGATATTTATACATTTGTATGATATATTATATGGGAATTTACAATTATTTCAAGTTAATTATTTGAACAGTTCTCTGTTGCAAAGTTAAAGATATAAAACTGTGTTTCATTGTGTGTCATATCTGAAAAAAAAAAACTAAATAAATAAATACATACATACATACATACATACATACATAAAAATTTGCCTGACAAAAATGAGGCCTATTTGAATGGCCATGAATTTTTTTTAATTGCAACATTATTTTAATCGTAATTATGTTTTACTACAAAATTCCCATTACCATAATGCATTCACACATTTTACTTTAGATTTTTTTAAATTAATAAAAAATTTTTTTCAACAATACTCAATACTATAATACAGTTTTATTTATTTTATTTGTCTGCTTTAAGAATCCAGATGAAAAGTTAATCAGTAAAAAGTAGTCCTCGGTAATATAGCAAAAAAGTACACCTATCTAATAGCCCTTTGTTGATATTTATGCATTTGGTCTGAAATTTTATTTATTTATTTATTTTTTTTCAGTCAGGGATTCATATTTTCATTAAGTAGTTCATTTCATTTTATCGACTAGCTTTTATTAAAATTAATAAAATAATTAAATAATATAAAAAAAATTAAATTCAATGAAATAAAATTAAACAAGTTTTTACTAAAATGAATATAAGGCAGAATATTTAATCATATTAATTTCTAATCACCACTCATATTAAATTACAAACACCCATACAATACATAGTACTAAACAGAAATTATCTACATTTTTTATTATTATTATTATTATTATTATTATTATTATTATGTCCTAATTTCCAAATTTGCACACTGGAGGCACCTGACTTTTTGTCTGTTTTTCCATTATGTTAAAAGGAAGAAGTGTCTTCATTGTGCTTTAGTTGGTTCATACTCTAAATCCTGCCAATTGAATAATGCCCACCTATCATGTTCAGAACCACCCTGAAAATGTATCTGAATGAGTCAAATTGATGAAATAATTAAGAGTAAACAACTGACCACTTTTAGTCACATCAAAAACATTACAGTATTGCTTTCCTGTTGACAGTGTAAAGAAAATGGTGTTGCGTATAACTATAACCATAAATCATGTAAACATCAAGTGAAACTGGGACATGCATTTACATCAAACTAAAAACAACCAATGAGAGTTTTCCACCACACACCACCACTGAATGTGTACGCCTGCGACTGCATATGTAATCTCTATTGTCATGAAGCAGCACTTCTTAGATTCCTTTCTTTATTAAATTCCCAGTTCCTCTCCCACCAATTCCCAATTCGTCCCCAACTCGGAACTAATCCTCTTTACTCCTAAAATTCTCATGGGCTGATTTTTCTCACACACACACACACACACACACTCAGAATTCCTTAAACTGAAGTTAAGCTCTAGAAGCGGCCTGCTTTATCCACTGCCCACCGTCTCCATTTCCACACTTATGTATGCTAATGAAAATGTATGCTAATGAATTCTGCTTTTTTAAAATCAATTTGGCCAATCTGTTGTACTATGTATAGATATTTTTTTCTCCAGAGTTATGCAGCACAGTTAAAATATCACTTTGGTCGCCATCCAGTTTTTATTAATCGGGTTTCAGGCTTTAAATTAGTGTAGCGTATTTTACTTGCTATAGGCCAAACCTGGAACTCTTTTTCCGTGATATGTTTTCCTGTGGTTTTGGTCTAAGTAAAAGTTGCCTTTATGGATTTATCCTGCATTCAGGTCATTTTGTATAACATGCTGACATCAAAACCCGTCATGGTGTCTGCAAGGTCTGTATGGGGGGTGTGTGTGTGTGTGTGTGTGTGTGTGTGTGTGTGTTAAATGGTAGATTAGCAAAGACCGTTTTTGTTGGTACTCCAAAAAGGAGCTTTCACATAAATCAAAGCAATTAAAGGATTATGTTACTGAATAGCACCAGATTTTACATGAATTAAACAGTGCCAGGTTTTGTGCGTCATTTCTGCATATTTTTAATTTTCTTGAGTGCAATAGAGATATTTGTGGCTTCTGAATATTTTTACGTATGCATTTGATGTGTTCGTACCCTCTGCGACTGCAATCTTGTTAGCTTTTTAAAGTTATAAAAGACATTTATCACTATCCGAGGATTCATGTCAGTAAAGAAATCATAAGACTTTAGTTACTTGAGAAAAAACGAAATCAGTTTAATAAAGTATAGCAAAGGAAAAAAAGTCTTCTCTTTCCAGTTTCTTTCATGGCCGTCTTGTAAACAGTTCAAGTAGCATGACGTCCGTGATAGTACATAATGAATTAAAATTCCTGTTTTATCATATCCTGTTACTCGTATTCATGAAATGTAGTGTGCCAGTCTTTTTTACTCAAGTGGCTTGTTCAGTGTTATTTAAATGATCTAACAAGCTAGGCTGCTGATGTGTTCTAATCTCTCTTATTAGAGCAGTTCATTGAAAAATCTTCACCAATGCAAAGATTCATTTTCAAAAGCTGACCCTCAATATCAAGAGTGGCCAACAAGGTAATTAAAAAACATAAAATCTAATCTCCAAGTAAATTACTAGTGAGCTTGTGAAACAACCGACGGCATGAAATGAGTAACTGCATCATTAAAATATGTGCTGCTTTCAAGAACAACATTCATCGCATATTCTTTTTCTTTGGCTTCAATAGCTCAATGAACCCAAAACATTCTTTTCATCCAAGTACATTTATTTATCTAGAAATGATTTACTACTAATGTGTTTACACTATTATTCATGAAATGATGGGTATGTCTGAGCTTTGCACATTTAGATTATGGAATATTTGTCAAATCCTTTACAGTATGTAAACTTTTTTTTTTTGTTGTTGTTGCCAAATTAGCAATTTTCATGTCATGTTACAGATTTTCAATTGGATTCAAGTCTTGACTTTGCCAGTTATTCTAGGATACTAACCTTGCCTGTAGTTTAGCATCATCCATGTTGACTTAGCATGAGGTTTTCTTAGAAGGTCTGCTTTAAAGGAGGTGCTCTTACCTTGATGCTAGTTTCTGGTTATATCTGCTTTCTTCAAATAACTTGTCGGTTATCATTATTCCAGCTATTTTAGATGTGCAACCTCACAAAATCATTAATATTTATTGTGCAATTGAAAACATGCATCTAATCATCACCATGTTAACACATTGAGTGTGATATGTCACAACATCACACTCAATTTAGATTAAATTGGATGTTGACTAATTATCAGTTAAGTATTTTTAGTGTAATTCTGAATTAAAAAAATATGGAAAATATGCAGTGCACTGAAGTACCTCATCTACAGTAGCACTGAGCTGTCATTAATGATATTTAATTAAATAATAATATAATATTTATGTAATGTATTTATTTATTTGGTAAGTAAACCCCTTCAGGGTGTTAAAAGGCCCATTTGCTTCACTTTGGGATCCTCATCCCCCTTCCAGGGTTTGTTTTGAGACACAAACTGGCTGGCTGGTCAGATTTTTAAACCAGAATAAGAGTTAAACCATTAAGCATTAATATATTAAAAATTAGTTTCAAAAGTTTTGTCCAGTCTACACTCCCTGTCCTGGGTCATTTCTGGTGCTAGGGGTGGGCAATATGACCAAAATCTTATATCACGATACGAGTAAATTTATTTCACGGTAACAATATATAACAATATTTTTGCTTTAAATAAGGTCTTTATGATATCAAAATTTTTGATACTATAGAAATTTCATAATTCATTCTTGTCACCAGTGTCAATATCTCTCTCTCTCTCTCTCTCTCTCTCTCTCACACACACACACACACACTCTTATGTTTGTTTTTTGGTTTACGGGGCCTCTCCATAGGCGTAATGGTTTTTATACCGTACAAACTGTATGGGCTATTGCCCTACACCAACCCTACACCTAAACCTACCCCTTACAGGAAACTTTGTGCATTTTTAGATTTTCAAAAAAACACCATTTAGTATGTTTTTTTAAGCCTTTTGAATTACGGGGACATAGGCAGTGTCCTCATAAACCACCTTCAAATTGTAATACCTCTGTCATACCCATGTCATTAAACAAATTTTGTCCCCGTAAACCACAAAAACCAGTACACACACACACACACACACACACACACCAAAATACTAACTTAAATTTAAACAATAAATAAAAAATCAAAGTAATCAAATGTATAAAAACACTACATATTATTCAAAGTGTAAGTTAAATATATATTTCTTCTTATTAAAGTTACAAAATTGATTTAGTCAAGAGCAGTGAGAGATTTTTCTCTCTTTTGTTGTTTGATTAACATGAATGACAGACAGCAGGAATATTAGACTGCTGTCACTTTAAGAGCTGCTCGGATCCAATATACTGTTACAAGTGTGTTTTCTTTCTCAGCTGTTTGCTTTTACTTAAGACCTATGAGGATAATTGCAAAGACGGGCATTTCGACACATACAAGTCTGTGTATTGAACCATTCAAGGCCTATAACAGTCTCTCAGACAGTGCGTGCATATAGCGAAATGAGTTCTCTTTCGCTGCTGATTGCATTTCTATGGCATAAAATCACTTATTTTTAAACCGCAATGCTTAAAAATGCGTGCAAACAATAAGTTTTTCTGACCACGTAGCACAGCAACGTCACGTGAGCGTGTAACCGCGATAGAGATGATAGTCCAAAATCTATACCGGTATATCGCCCACCCCTATTTGGCAGAGTCACTAAAGAAAATGATTTCTTTGTGAAACAAGTCTGCCTAGACTTTTCACACTTTTCCTCCCACGCAGCACTCAAGATACACACTTACAGGTCAGGATGTCTAGCTATATGCATGCAGTAAATGACCACAAAGAGCCAGTTATCTTTGGAAGGCTCTTTGCACTGTTGGTTTGTACTTTGATCGTTGGCATTACAAGCCAGGATATTTATATTTATCTATGTCAAATCCATATTCCTTTATTCATTTGTTGAAAGAGATAACACATTGGCAGTGGCTCTAGATGTCCATTTTCTCCGACTTTTCCATTAGAGCAGAGAACTGGAAAGAATGCTGTATATTTGAGCTTACACAGGAAATGCTACACAAGACCTCAGTGAGTATTCAGGCTTTTGAATTAATCAACACAGTGAATGCGTTTGAATATTTGACTTTTCAGAATTTCAATGTGCGTTTTAATTGATTAAAAACTGAACTTGGATCTTATGCTAAATGATATTGCATTGCTGTCTGAAACTAAGTGATAATGAGTTGAAAGCAGTTAAATATCATCTTTTATTTCTAATACTTAGAATACACCTAGTGTCCGTTTTGAAAACGTTATTCAAATATTGAAATAGAAAAGTGTTTGTGTGTTCTCCAAAAGCTTTTATTCTTTCAAAATGGATGGTATGTGTTCACTTGGCTACAAACTTGAATTTGAACTTTTTGAGCAATGTTATGATCAATCAAACCTGTCTGCACCTAAACCTTTGTATGAAACTGACAAATCTAATGTGATTTGAGAGACCTTAATAAACGGAAGCTAGTCTTGGATCTCAGTAGATGGTCACACATAGGCAGAAGATTATTCTTTTGGTTGCATTGGTTGCCTTGACCTTCACAGTAGCAAGATCACATTTATTGTAACAGATGTTTCGATGAGATCTATGAGTCATGCATTTAAAAGACATTCTATTTGTGGAGAGCTATACTATATTATACTTCATCCTCTATGCTATATTGAGTTTGGCATTGTAGGTACTTCTGCACTGACTGTTTGTTCAGTAAATTACAGATCCACATGAAATATGAAGGAATACTATATATAATAGACTGTCCATATTGTGGTTTAAATTAAAGATATGGAAGGCATCCAGTCTAGAGTGTAGTTTTCTCTTGAATGGTTTTCTGTTTTTTCTTGTCAATACTAGGGATGGGAAGATAAAAGTAACGATGATGGGAGAGAGTCAGCGGTAATATCATCGTGTTCCTATTGGTCAGTGTTAGAGGAGCTTAGCTTGACAGTTAGCCTGCCTCGGACCAGGTTAGTTTCCCAGCATAAGTTGCCACTGTGACTGAGCTTGATCTATGTTAAATTTGCTTTATGGACAGTGAGTCAGACTAACAGAAATAAGCCTGGCTTATTTGGTAAACTTGTTTTATGAAACAGGCATCGAGGCATTAGAAGTCAAAAGACACTTAAGTTAGTTTATGATTTGCTGTCTGTCTGAACCAAAGAAATAAAAGCGATCATATTTTTCATTGCATCGTATTGCATAAAATCGCATTGTGTTGAATTGAATCGAATGGAAATTGTATTGCACTGCATCGTAATAGGGGTGAATCGTATCGTATCGCATCGCATCGGTAGCTGCTTCATATGTATCTTTAATGTATTGTGTCGTTGGCTGTTCATCAGTTATGAGATGCACATCCCTAGTCAATTCTGGTGTCAGATTAATAATATTAACAACATGATTGACAGCGGCAGGTCTAGGCTGCATTCACGGCAAAGCCTAATTGACAGATATGATATTTTGAGGCATATCTGATTTTCTGTCCCACTTGCTTATCACTGCTTAGACAAACATTAATATCTAGCAAAGATGGGAAGTTTGACTGACAAGTGCATTTGTCCATTCACACAAATACATATGTGAGCTTTCAATAGCAACAGCCCTTTTCATTCAGACAGCAGGTACTGTAGTTGATACTTAGTACTGCTTATATTTGTTTATTTATTTATTCATTTATCATAAGAGACTTTAATGGTAATGATCCTGTTATGACAGCTTGGATGCAGCCAGGGCATAAAATCACTATAATAATAATAAAAAAAAACTAATAAAAATGTTCTGGTTTTTATGTATTTTGTTCAGGTTATGAAATATATCTTCATTAACACAGCAAAAAGCATCAATGATTTATTGACACACACTTAAATTGTTGGTCCAATCAAAATTAAAAATTCTTTCACCATTTGCTCCCCCTCATGTTATTCCAAACCTGTATGCATTACTTTCTTTTGTGGAAAATTTACATTTTCATTTTTGCATTCAGCAGATGCTTTTATCCAAAATGACTTACAAAGGAGGACAATATTCTGAATGTCAGTAACCAAACAGTTTCGGCTGTGATTGACTTTCATTGACTTCGATTTTATGGTCAAAAAATATAAAGGAAGTCAATGGAATCCAAACTGTTTGGTTACCAACAGTCTTCCAAATATCTTCTTTTGTGTTCCACAGAAGAAAGTCAGTCATACAAGTTTGAAACAAGTAAATGATGACAGAATTTTCATTTTTTCATGAGCTATCCCTTTAAATGCCAACGCTTTTGTTGAATGAACTTTTGAGATCCCTGTGCAGAAATGGGTTAAATTTTGCTGGATGTTGTGGCAGTAAAAGAGTAAATGAATGAGTCCCACACAGACGTAGGCAAAGGCACTGTCTGACCCTGCCTCCACTTTCCACATTTAATGAAACTATTACTGCACTCAGGCACTGACTGGGTTGTCTTCAGTAGACTCCAACCCTCCCTTTTCCAAAATTAGGAAGAAAAAAGAACGTTTCTCTATTCATGGTTCACAATCCAGAAATCCAGGAAAATGAGGTTATGGAACTGGATATGTGCCACGTGCTCGGTGTAGATTTTCCTTCTAGAAAAAGAAAGGATGATGAGGGGGGGAAAGGGATCTGAAGGAAAAGTTGAGGGTAAATATATAGCAGAAAGACCAGCTGTGTTATGGCAGTAGTTTAACGTCAGTCGGATTAGCAGTTTTATTTTCCTGCAAGCTGAAGCGGAATGTAAAAGACGGAGGAAAAGACATAACTACTTGGAAAGGAGAAAGGGCAGCATGGTGTGACTGCTGCGAAAGATACTGGGAGAAACGGATAATTGGTGCGAGGTGTAAGCCTGTCAGGTCCTATACCGGTATTCACGGTGTTTATGTCTCTCTCTGTCTCGCTCTCCCTCCCCTCGCTCACGTTTTTTCCACATTAGAAGTGCTTGCTTGAATCAGAGGGACTTGCCTCTCACTGTAATCATGATTTACCACAATCAGCGGCTTCATTTGTGGTGTGTGTGTATGTGTTAATCATTCATCTGATTCATTTATCTTAAAATGGGAGTGAGGGGCAAGCTGAAGAAAAGGAAAAATATGGCAAAATAAGGAGTGTGGGGAAATACAAATCCTGGATTAGATCCTCTTCTCAGTTTACCATTCAACAACTCATTCCATGTGCTGCAACTCCTTCTTAAAGGGATAGTTCACCTAAAAATAAAAAATCATTTACCCACCCTCATGTTATTCCAAACTCATTTGACTTTCGTGCAAACTTTAAGCTTCAAAAATAACACTGAGGCACCATGAAAGTATGAAAAATGTGTTCTATATGTGAGCTTTTTGTGAGGAAATGACCAAAATTTAAGTTGGTAATAACAGAATAAAATGTTCATTGTTTGGGTGAAACCTTTAACCTTTAATGGGGCCAGATTTCATAATTTTATACCATTTTATTTTTTTCTTCTGGGGTTCACCTATAATTTTAATCAAGGTTTCTGCATGATTCATCACACTTCATCATGATAAAAGCAATTTCGTTTTGTGGTAATTGTGAAGACATTTTGGTAACACTTTAGTACAGGGACCAGTTCTCTCTATTAACTAGTTACTTATTAGCTTCATATTGCTTATTAGCTTACCATCCAGTTAGGCACATCAACCATAACTCCTTCAAAAACAGCCATAAACCTTTCTGACTTTCTCAGACCACATTGCTAAAACTGCCTGGTCCTGCAGATTTGCTTTATTCAACATCAAGAAGATCAGGCCCTTTTTTTCAGAACATGCTTCACAACTCCTTGTTCAGGCTCTTGTTCTGTCCAGGCTGGACTATTGCAATGCTCTCTTGGCAGGTCCTCCAGCCAGTTCTATCAAACCTTTACAATTAATCCAGAACGTGGCAGCAAGATTAATTTTTAATGGCCTGTCACACCTCTGTTTATCAATTTGCACTGGCTACCAATAGCTGCTCGTATAAAATTCAAGGCATTAATGTTTGCCTACAAAACCACCACTGGCTCTGCACCCATTTACCTAAAATCGTTACTTCAGACTTATGTGCCCTCTAGAAGCTTGCGTTCTGCAAGTGAACATCGCTTTATTGTGCCATCCCAAAGAGGCACAAAATCACTTTCACAGACTTTTAAATTAAATGTTCCCTCCTGGTGGAATGACCTGCCAAACTCAATCCGAGCAGCTGAGTCCTTAGCCATCTTCAAGAATCGGCTAAAAACACGTCTCTTCCATCTTTATTTGACTCTCTAACTCTAGCACTCTCTATTATAATTCTAAAAAAAAAATACTAACATTAGCTTTTCTAATCTTTTTGTATTCTATCTATTTGTTTTCTTTTTATTTATTATACAATTACCAAAAGCAAAAAAGGCCTCTAACACTAGCTTGCTCTATTCTTTTTCTATTCTATCTGTTTTCTTTTTATTTATTATATAATTTAAAAAAAAAACTTGCTACATGTACTGCGTTAAGCTAGCTGAGACTTGTTATAGCACTTGCATATCATTGCTCTTTTGTTGATTTTGATTGCTTCTGTTGTCCTCATTTTTAAGTCGCTTTGAATAAAGGCGTCTGCTAAAATATATAACATCCTGGCTGTTTATAATGCTTATAAAGCACGTATTCTGCGTGACCATATTCTACATCCCTAATTCCAAAACCTAAACTTAACAACTACCTTACTAATTAATAATAAGCAGCAAATTAGGAGTTTATTGAGATAAAAGTCATAGTTAATGGCGAGAATTGGACCTTAAAATAAAGTGTGACCAACATTTTTCACAATCTCTGTATTTTTGACTGTGTTTACAGTACCTTGTTATTTTATTGTACCTTGTTTACCTGACTTGTTTTGATCTTTATTATGATTGGCTAACCATTTGAGAGTATGTCTACAAAGGACATAGAACTCTTTTATTTCAAACGAGCAAGCAAAATATTTGTATGTCCCTTTTAAAATACTTGTCTATAAATATTTCACATTTTAAGGTCAGTCTGTTTCTTGACTGAATTCTACATTCTTGTAATAAACATATGACGACAATGCTTAAAGCTTAGTGCGCTATAAAGACAGAAGTTTGACAGCATTTTATGTTTCATTTCATTGACACAACAAGTCTGCGATTACTTTAAATGTAAATTGTGCACCATAGTGTGAACAAGACAACAGAAAACCAAAACAGTAATTTACAAAGTCTTCATCTGTATGAAGTGAATCAGGTTGAGATTTTATAGTCCGCTTTAGGCTTCAAAGTACCGGTGACAAAAAAAATGAAAGAGTATTTTTGTAATATAATTGAAACCTTTTTTTCACCTTTTTTTCGCTCTGAAAAAGGGCACTTTTATGAAACGGTTAGGCCTTCTGATGTCCTTCAGAAACCTGTTATCTGAGCATGGACCATTTTACCACCAAATTATCTGTTGAAAACATACTGTATACTGTCGCAACATATGCTACTTATTTCTGTAAAAAAGTCTGTGAACCACTGTTAACTTCCAAATTATCCAGGGATTTACAGTGTTGATGAAAAACATATGTAGGTATATTTATACTTACAAATTTGGTTCTTGATTATGTGTCAAGAGACAAAAACATTTGCATGCACCCAGATAATCCATTTAGAATCGGATTGATGGCTCAATCTGACTGAAAAACCTACATCTTAGAAAACATCTCAGCTGATCCAATTGAGGTCGATCCTTGAAATGAGTGGTGTAGACCTGAAATAATCATCAGGGAAAAAATAAACACAAATAACTTGTGCACATGTGCAGTCATTTTTGTAGCATAACAAATGTGACCCTGGACCACAAAACAATTTTTGGAAATTGGGATTTATAAATCATCGGAAAGCTGAATAAATAGCTTTCCATTGATGTATGGTTTGTTAGGATAGGACAATATTTGGCCGAGATACAACTATTTGAAAATCTGGAATCTGAGGGTCCAAAAAATCTAAATATTGAGAAAATCGCCTTTAAAGTTGTCCAAATGAAGTTCTTAGCAATGCATATTACTAATCAAAAATTAAGTTTTGATATATTTACAGTATGAAATTTCCAAAATATCTTCATGGAATATAATCTTTACTTAATGTCCTAATGATTTTTGGCATAAAAGAAAAATCAATAATTTTGACTCATACAGTGTATTTTTGGCTATTGCTACAAATATACCCCAGCAACTTAAGACTTAAGGTTAAGGTTTTGTGTTCCAGGGTCACAAATAAGTAGTATAATACTGTCTAAATGGAAAGAATGGAATGAAGCCTGCATGAACAATGCAACATTTACATTTTGTGTTTGTAATGATGGTGAGGAAATGATGGCAGAATAATTTTTTTACAGTATTTATTCAACAGTTAAAAAGTAGCATGGACATGAATTGTCTTTTTGTGTCTTTATATAGCAATATGCTAATATTTGAAGATTATTGTTGAAGACTGGAGATTAGAAGCTCTGTCAATTCTGTCAGACATGACTATATAATTAATATCATATTGCATGCATCTGTCAGATGTTCAGTTTAAACTAAGCAAATTTCACGACTGTTTATATTTACACAGCAGTTGCTAACCTTTGAATGCATACAGGGCATGACAGCACAATCACAAGCTCCACAGGTGTGTGTGTATGTGCTTACTCCAAACGTCGTAAAACACCATCTAAACTAACAAAGTCGACAGCTTGCATCCCAAGAGGGAATCACATTGCATCTCACGGAAGAAAAACAAGTGGGAGCATGTTGTTTGGCGTGGCTTTGTGATATTTCTTTGTCTTTGTGTGTGTGGTTTGTGTGTCGCAGCTCATTCTAACAAAGCAGATGGAGAAAGGTTGGTATAATGGCTCCGGTGGGGTTTGTCCCCTGCTGATGACATTATCGCAGTGGCAGGTGTGATGACCTCATAGTGGGGGACCTGATCGGACTCAGGGCACAACCCTTTACCATCTGTCCATCATGGAATGAGACTTCCTGTGGACATGGGCTGCATCACAATTTGTGTACTATTTGTACTATGCAAGATTAGGATTAATGCATCCAAAATCAGAGCGTAGTATTGAAAAGGTGCTTGTTATATACTATTTTTCAAAATTGTTGTTCCGTTAAAGCTAAGTTTGCAGTAATATTACCTACAAGTCTGTGTGTTACAGAAAAGTTGGAGTTTATGACATTTCTTGTGCTATTTTTTTATTCGTTTTATTTAATCCAGATGCAATTTTTAATGCATTTGCTCAGGGCAAATCCCTATACCATTAGTCCATTGTGGAACTTCCTGTGGATATAGTTATGCATAGTGTAAAATATACAAGATTAAGTTTAGTGAATCCAAAATCATATTTTTTATAAAATAGCATATCATTCAGGCATCTTTGGCATATTGTTTTCTGATCTGAAATTATGTACGTGTGCATGCTAATATTGCAGTTATGTTACCCACAATACCATACAGTTTAGAAGAGGTGAAGTTTAAGCCATTTCTCTTTTGACTTTTTTGAGTTTAAAGGGCAATTTCAGACCTGTAGATGCCCCCCCCCCCCAAAACAGGGACTTAAATTGTTACAGTGTTGCATTTTCTTCTTAGAATCAGTTCACTTTCATACTGCAACATTTCAGAGCATGGAATCAGACATGAGACAGCTTGGTTATTGGTCCATTGGGTTGTATTGTTTTCTACCCAAATCTAAACCACTCCAGAGTTCATTTAAAGTTAAATAGTAAGCATCTAACTGAAGTTAGCAACTAGCTAAATTTATTAGCTTAATATAATATAATTCACTTAGGGTGTTTTCACATCTGGCTTGTTTTCTCCCTTTGTTCAGTTTGTGTAGGCATATATGAACACAGCAGCAGCAACAAAATGAACACTACAAATGAGCCAGGTGTGAAAATGTCTTTAGTCATCTATAAATTAAGCAATTATAAATTTATTAGCTTAATTTATAGATGACTAAAGACATTAGCTGCTGACAATTTCATGCAAAGACAAACAACAATCATTTTTGTACTTACAGTAAATTGTTCTTTAAATATGTGTTCTTTAAATAATAAAGAAAATCTGTAATATGATCTGAACCATGAGTTGTGTGGTCTGTTGCACCACTCCTGACTTGTTATTTGAAGGAAAAATACAATCACAGAGGTTTTTGATCATGCTAATTTTTCCGCAGTGACCTTAAGAGGATGTCTCTTTTATTCGGGCTAGTTAAATTCATTTTGGGCTACCAAAATCTGAAGAATGCCTGTCCGAAGGGCTAAAAGGGATTTTGAAATTTTGAGAGCCCTGAAAACTATTTTTTTTAATTTGTTAGCATTTGTTAGTCTAGAACTGATACATAAGCTTTGTACATACTTATTAAAAAAATTGTGCTTTCCATCAGTGAAGTGTACAGCATATTAAAATTCCATTTGGAAGCTTTTGAGAAACTGTGAACTTCTCAAACTTCTTTTCTTTTCTTTTGCTCCTCTCATCTCTAGGGGAACGCCTATTTTGTTGCTGTAGTAATTGCTAATTTAATGTGTACTGCATCAGTTACAGAAACTCATTACTACAGTTTAGATAGATAAGCTAAAAGGTATCGGAAAACTTTTTGAAGAGAAAGACGGGTCAAATTTAACAACTTGTCCCAGGGGGTCATTTCAGTGTGTTTGGTTAATTTGTGTGTTTGTTTTGTGTAGGAGGGTGGCAGAGCCAACAGATCAATAGATAGACAGATACACAGAAAGAGAGAGAGAGAGAGAAACAAAGAAGGATAGAGACAGACTTCAACTTCATGGGTTTCGCCCAATTGGCAGTCTGTCTGTGCTCCATGAAGAACTCTTGAAGGAGGCTCACAGCACATTGACTTTGCATTCACAAAAGAGGCTTCTGCATACTGTATTGTGTTTCTTTGCTGAATAAAACTATTATGATGTTTTGTTTATCTATCATACAGTCTCTTTGTCACAAAATAGCATAGGATAGATTAGAGATTATAGTATTCAAAAAGGAGTACAGTAAACTTTACTATGTCATGAAGCAATGGGAGAGGATATTCGTAAATAGTAGAGAATGGTGATTCGGATTGATGTCAGTATGGAGGATGTAGTATGTCTGGATTGCATTCAAACTACACACTTTATTAGTGGTCAATGTGTAATGCAGCACGGCATGTGATTTCAGATGTAGCTAGTTGCTCATTCACAGTGTTAGCTTCTGTTATGAGCCACAACTGGTTTTGCATAAGGTAAGTGATGTATTATTTTATACAGGCCTATTCCCCTAGGAGTGTTTTCACAGACAGGATAGATGGACAGAAGCAGTGAAAATGTTTGATGCACAACTAATTGCATTTCATTGGCTCTGTTAAGCAAATCATTAATACTGCCTTCATTACAAAAAAGTAGTGTGGCAGTACAGTGATGGTTTAAAGATGACATAAGCATAGTTTAATATTTTATGTCTACTTCAGACAACCTGAATTGCACTTGTGATATATTAAATATACACCATTGAATTGCTATGGTAAATTTCCTAAAAAAAAAAAAATTGGAATGATTTGCAAAAATGTGTTTTGTTCAAAGTATCATGATAAAAATCACAATTTCCACAAAAAGATTAAGCGGCACAACTGTTTTCAAGACTGATAATAAGAAATGTTTCCTAAATATGCAGTATGTAATATTGACAGCTAGCAGTTAAAATGGGCACTGCAGTCCAAATTCAAAATATTTCTCAGACTCGACGCTAACATCAGGTTGCCAGATTGATAATGGAAGGCAATAAGCCTTACACTGTAAGTTGAGTTGATTTATCTACATTTTAACATGCCTCTGGTCATAGAGATTTTTACATGGATGCCGAGGCGTTTTAGGTCAGGTAGAATCTGTGATATCTGACCCAGTTTATTTGAAAGCTTCAATGACTAAAGGCCAATTCACACCACATAGACAAACGCCAACAAACAAGTTGGCTCCAGTTGGCTGTTGGATTTAGAATTTTATTAAAAATAACTGTCATGTTCACACTGCCCCAACAAACACCAACAAACTTCGAGTCACAGAGAGTCAAGTAACACCGTTTCTACACCGGACGCGACAGTTGTCGCATCACGCCGCTTCCAGTGTAGACAGCGTCACTGATTATAATCAATAGAACCTCGCTTGTAAATCTGATTGGGGACGAAACTGATGATCCTGTAACCACAATCAAAATTTTACTGTTATTAATGTCTTTGTTTGTCATTTTTCGCCTGAAAAGACGGCGAATAAAACGAAAGAGGCATGTGTGAAGCACGCTTTAAGTGAAATATGCGCATCGTCATGGAAACGGTTCGTGGCCACATCAGAGTTTGTTGTAGTTTGTTAGAAAATCATTTCACACTGCTCAGACATTCCACGACCCAACAAACACCAGTTAAGCATGTTCAGTCGGATGAAAACAAACTTCAACCAATGCCAACAGACGCCGACAGGGGTAACACACTGATCCAATAAACTCCAACAGACTAGTTTGTTGGCGTTTGTCTGTGCAGTGTGAATTGGCCTTATAATACATGTGTTCCACCAACTGGCAACCCGTCAAAATACTATTGAGTAAATTTCCAGTGGGCAGAATCACACAGACCAAAACAAAAACAGACATTCCGACACGGAATGCACATTTCAAAGTAAAAAAAGAAAAAATAATAACTGGCTGTAGCATTGTTTTTCTGAGAAACAAAAATGTAAACTTATGTTTATTAACATGCTAAATATAAGGTAAATATTGGCAATCATATTGTAGTATTTTTGTTTTAGTACAGTCAGAAAAGCATATTAGAATGAATTCTGAAGGATTATATGACCCTAAAGACTGAAATTCAGCTTTGCCATCACAGAAAAAAATACATTTTAAATATATTCAGATAGAAAACAGTTCTTTTAAATTGTAATAATTTTTCACAGTATTGCTTTTTACTGTATTTCTTTTCAAATAAATGCAGCCTTGGTAAACATAAGAGACTTTCAAAAACATTTAAACTTTTGAACATTAGTGCCACTGTCCAAAATGTATTGTGCTATCATTCTACATCTTCACAGCAAAATATGCTGTGGTTGTAAGATTTACTACTTTTATGGTACTTTTATGCTGCTTTTGTGTCTTTTTGAAGTTTGAAGGCTTCAGGTCAAATTCATTGTAATGGAAAAGAGTGTTAAGAATCAGTTTTCAAATGTTCTTCTTTTGATTTCAATGAAAGAAAGTCGTTGGATGAGTAAATTATGACAGAAGTTTCATTTTTGGATGAACTGTTCTTTTAAAGGTTGATGTAGTTCCATGTAAGTGCTCTCAAAGTGTTGTATTATTAAAGATGAACATTATATTGAGATGTATTATTGAGATGTTCTTTTCATAAACTATGGATGTCAGTGTTAAGATGGCCAAGAGAAGATTGTGTAGGTCAGATGTATTCACAAAGTTTCTTTCACGTGGATTGAACATGCACTGTCGAGCTGTCTATTCTCATGCCATAATGTAGTTTTGAGTGCATGTGTTTATATTGTCTTTGGATAATGGAGCGTTAATGTGTGAATGAATTTGTAAAGTGTCACAATGCATGGAGGGTATGTGTAAGAGTGAGCGATTTGGCAGTGTGACACGTTGAAGAGTGTGTGGGCGCGTGTTGTGCTGCCTTGTAAAGTGTGTAACTGTGCTGTCTCAGGGCAGGGGAATTATGAGTGCAATTCTGATCCTCTGGAAGAGACATGAAATATTAATGGCACTGATGATTGACCGTCAGACATGACAGATGGCCAGTGACATGGCTGGTGTGTGTGTGTTTGTTTGTGTGCAGACGGTGTGAGAGGAACGAGGCCTTTCCTCTGGTAGCTGAATACCTTGCCTTCCGTTGCAGATCTCAAATCTGATTAATGTATATAAAGGAATGTCAAACCAATTTTGGGTCAAGAGCCAAAGTTATTTTTTTAAATCATGTGCATGAAAAAATATATATACTGTATATATATTAGTGCTGTCAAATGATTAATCGCATCCAAAATAAAAGTTTTTGTTTGCATAATATATGTACTGTATGTGTGCTGTGTATATTTATGTATATATAAATACACACACATGCATGTATATATTTCAGAAAAATATGTTTATATATTAAATACATTTATTTGTAATATAAATTATATGAATATATATAGACATATATAAATATTTAATCCAGATGCAATATTTAATCCAGATAAATATTTTCAAAATATATACTGTATGTATGTGTGTGTATTTATATACATAATATAAGTGTACACACACACATATATATACAGTATATATATATATATATATATATATATATATATATATATATATATAATACACTGATCTAGTGCTCAAGAAACATTTCTTCTCTCTGCTGCTTAATATTATGACAATATTATAGTTAATGCGGAGACATTTTTTAAGATTATTTAATGAATGTAAAGTTAAAAAAGAACAGCATTTATCTGAAATATAATTGTTTTGTAACAATCTTTACTCCATCTTTTGATTAATGTGCTCTTGCTGAATAAAAGTATTAATTTCTTTAAAGAAATTACTGAGCCCAAACACTATTGTAAGTCATATGGGTTTGGAACCCACATGAAAATGAGAAAATTAAAAGTTGGGTGAATTCTTCCTTTAATAAACTTCGGCTTGACAGTGAGTTTGTTTCCAGCATGTTTAACTAGTTGGAAAGTGTATTTTGTCCGCAAAGAATAAGATTTCATTATTTACTGTCAAAGTGTTTTCAATTTTCCTGAAGAATATTAAATATAATCTACTTGTGGCCCTTAATCAAATACTTGAATCAATAGAGAATCATAAGAATTATTAGCAGGCATGAATGCTGGATGAGAATTTTAAGCTGTCTGTTTTTATTAGATTTGTAAAATATTACGTTTAATCAACCTCAGACGTATTGCCTAAGTCATTTCTCTTTTTTCATTCCTGTTGTTTCTGTAGGGGTCAACTAAGATCATGTTTAATAAATGATACCAGAATAGATGTCAAACACACACACACACACACACACACACACACACACACACACACACACACACACAGAGACAGATAGCCCCCAGCTTTCAGGTGATGTTTTTGATTGAAATAATGTCTCTTTATCATCATGAGGCTGATCAATGCAAGGATCGATGTGAAGGACTAAGGCTATAGCATTTGTTCTGATAATTGCGTGTTGTGATTACGGCTGGAACGATTAGTCAGCTTAGTTGACAGCTAAAATCCATCATCCCTTCATGTTTATTTTAGCATTCAAATAGCCATCTGCCTATATATTCTCCTTGATATGTGACATTCATATAAATTTACCTTAACGCCTTTATTTATAATTTATCCCAATTTTAATTAAGTATTAGCCCTAAATTTGTATCTTAGCTACTTAACATCTATAATGGAAGGGCAAAGTTTTTTCTTTGTTGACGTATTTCCTATTGAAAAGGTTGCACAGCTGTAATGCAATATTTATTTTTTTAGTTTTCTTTTATTAGTTAAGAAATGAATTTGTTTCATATAATTAATAATAGATAAGCTACTTTCTTTTTGGGGCCAGATTACAGAGTATATTTGTGAAATATTATTACAATTTAAAAATTATTTTCTGTTTGAGTATATTTAAAAATGTAATTTATTCCTGTGATGAATTTTCAGCTTCATCACTCCAGTCTTCAGTGTCACTTCAGTGCTGCTCAAGAAACATTTCCTAATGTTGAAAACAGTGCTTAATGTTTTTGTGGAAACCATGATACATTTTTGGGAGATTCTGTGAGAGAATATTTCTATAATAGTACGTTCAAAAGTTTCCTTTTATTAGTTAAGAAATGAAATGTATATGCAAATATTAGTATATAGCTGCATATAATTAGTAATATTTGCATATAATTAATAGTAAATGAGCTGTTTTCTTTTAAGGGCCAGATTATCCAGATGAAATCGAATCATTTTTCAATCAAATATTTCCACCTAAAACTGTGTAGCTGAACTATGGCCAGAAAAAGATTAAATGTCTGTATTTGAACAGCAGCCCATTAATTGATGTCTGCTAAGCGCTGTTGAACTCGCCACTGAGTTTTGCACTGTTGTGTGTCAAGTGGGCCAATCAGACAGCCGTATTAAATTGATTGACAGGCCGGATTTGGCACCTGGGCCGCTAGTTGAGAGCTCTGTCATAAATGTTATCCACAACCCTAGTTGCGATAAAACTCTGTTTGTGCATGTATCCTTTTGGTTGTCCTTTTGTGTGCATGATGCATTACAAATAAATGCTGTTGGGCTTGTAGATAAGACCTGCTTATCCGTACCTGACTGCCTCTCTCTCTCTCACACACACACACACACACACAAATGCTGGCTGTGTCCGAAACCGAAGGCAGCTGCAGCTGCCTTTGTGCCACGCTGCTCAATCAGTCAATGACTTAACAGATAGCATTTTAGTATGAAGGTACCTCCAAAGGAAAGTTTTCAGACAGGCATTCAAGGCAACATCATGTCTAATAAAGCAAATATTTAATAGGGGAAAGGGAAAGGGAAGTGGTGTGTGGCCAAGTATGGTGACCCATACTCGGAATTTGTCCTCTGCATTTAACCCATCCAAATGCATACACACAGCAGTGAACACACATCCGGAGCAGTGGGCAGCCAATGCAGTTAATAGAATCATACATTTAAAAAAATATGGATTTTTAAAACTAATTTGACTTTTTTTTTCAACTTCTCTATCAGATGCAATTTTTAATTTTCTCCAAGTCATCTCAGAAGACAGGATGTTACGCAAACATGGTTCAGCAATAGGGATGACCTGATGGCCTGAGGCCAGTGTGAGAGAGTTTTTGTGCAAGTTAACAGATCTCATGCCCCATCAGACCAGTTGTTGTTATCAGGACGACTTGTTATTGCTGATCATACCAGTGCTTTAAATTGAAATATTTGGCTTTCTGTTGTTTATTGATCAACAAATAAATTTCGGCAAATTCTACCAATTTAAGTATCACAACTTTCAGTTTTGAAAGCATTAGTTAAATTATATTATAGAATGGGTAAAAAATGTGCAATAGTGCAAATATGTAAGTTATGTAATCTCAAATTGCATTTTAAGTGGTATTTGATGCAAACAGTGCCTGTGTCTTAAATCCTCCCAGTTTGCTTTTGCAGCTAAGAATGCAATAAATAACAACAACAACAACAATTAATATAATATATTTGATTTTTTATGTAATTCAGGAAGAGTTTTTTTTCTTAATAAATAATTTATTAGGTTTTAATTTGCAGTAATAACTGGAAATTACCTCTGTAGCTCCATGACAGCTACAAATTCATTTATACACTACTGCTAGACAATGAATGCATATGGTGATTTGTTTTTAACATTTACATTAAAAAAAATAAATAAATAATTTTTAAAATGCCTTCCAACCTTCATATAGTGCTTGTGAAAGCACTTTTTTTCTGGATTTTGGTCGCATTTCCATTACTTTTCTATCTTTCCATCACTGTGATGATCAAATAAAACATGTCTGCTCACATTAAGATAATGTTGTACATTGTATCAGCTAATCTGAGAAGACCTGTAGAGACGTGCATATCCATTGTGATAATGTTGTAAGTTGAAAAAAAAAAAAAGCAACAGAGCAGTTTCTTTGAGTAATTCAGTTTGGAGGCTTTAAGTGAATTCACATCAGACAATATCATTTATTAATAAAAACATCTCATGTTGTGATCACAGCAAATAATCTGATAATTTTCTCCCGCATGTGCAAGTCTCATTCTGATTTATCATGCATTTACCACACACACACACACACACACACACACAGAGTACTCAGTCCCTGCTGTGTCAGTAGTCAGTAAGAGGCTCTGGAGCTAATTAAGGAGGCTCTGCTGGATCAGTGCAGCCTGGGAGCTCTCTGCTCGTTTGCTAATGTCTGTCAGCAGGTCTCTCACACATGTAGGAAACACTCTTCCTGCGGGGCTTGATTACTACTGTCTTGAACTGGATGTAACGGCAAAACAGCAGGCTGAATGTCAATTTGCTTTCTTCTATGAAGCAGAAGTGCAAAATGTGCTGCTGAGGTATGTACTTTACGACATAATAATATGTGCCCACTGGCCTAATACTGTCAAAAAGGTTTCTGTAAAATGAAGTTTTTGCAGTTTATTTGTTATTCTGTTATTTTTATTCTTGATTTATATACCTTTCAAAAGTTTGGAAAGGTAATTCGTGTTTTTGAAAAGTTGCTTATGATCACCAAGGCTGCATTTATTTGATCAAAAATACAGTATAAACAGTAATATTATCAAATGTTATTACAATTTTAAACAACTGTTTTAATTTGAATATATTTTAAGAAGTAATTTATTCCTGTGATGCAAAGCTGAATTTTCAGCATCATTGCTCCAGTCTTCAGTCTCGGATGATCCTTCAGAAATCATTCTAATATGCTGATTTGGTCCTCAGGAAACATTATTATCATTGTTGCAAAGAGTCTTTGCTACTTAATATTTTAGTAGAAACATGATACACTACCATTCATTTTTTGTTATGTTTCATGATAAGCAAGTCAGCATATCAGAATAATTTCTGAAGGATCACGTGACACTGAAGACTGGAGTAATGATGCTGAAAATTCAGTTTTGCATCACAAGAGTAAATTACCTTTTAAAATATTAAAAAAAAGAAGTAATTTTGTAATTGTAATAACATTTCACAGTGTTACTATTTTACTGTATTTTTGATGGAATAAATTCAGCCTTGTTGAATACTGAAAGTTCAAAAAAACATGGAAAAACTTCATTATTCCAGAAAGTATCATTATTCCAGAGTGGTAGAGACGTAGAATATATAGGTGAAAAAAAAACCTTGCTATGCATGAAAATTGGGTTTCAGACCTCCAGCATTGGGACAGGGTCTGTGAATTCACCAACCACTCTTGATACAAAGAAACAAAGTGCCAGCTCTGTCACATGAGACCAGACTCACACATCTCTGATCTGAGCTCTTTCTACTGTCAGTCTCCGATGTGGACGGCATTTGACTAGGTTATGGAACGTAGGAGGACTGTTGGGATTAAATGCTTCAAAGATGATGAAATATCTCTTTGATAATAAAGAATGAAGCTCGGACAAAGGCTGTTGTATTGAAGCTTTCTAGCGCCCAGCTCACACTTGAGTCTACGTTTCACACATCTAAGGGAAAATATTCAAAGATTTATGCGTTTGTTGCTGTGAAAGCTGTCCGTAACAGTTCTCTGAATATTTGTGTCGCATAAGGGAATGTTCACCAAAAAATGAAAACTCTGTCATCATCATCTTGAAACCCAAGATGGCGGCGCGATCAGACGCAGCGGCTGCTCCGGGTTCCAAAGACGGTGCTTTTATGTCTTTTAATGTCATCTGTTCGTCTCTAAATAG
>JAFVLL020021971.1:0-14005 GCA_021397915.2 Tor tambroides
GGTGTGTTGTCAATTTACTCTTTGCTCTGCGATGTATTTTTCACTGCATGAGAACATGCGTGTAGTGTGAGAGCGCATTGTTTGTCGGTCATGGCAACAGTAACTAAGGGTGGGCGGGTTTTGGGAACAGTCAATTAAAAAGAAATAACTGAGCCTGATAAAAACAATAGCAAATGCTCATTTTAGAAGAAAATTTCAGATGGCACTTAGAGGCTTTTGCAGCTGAACTCTTCATATATATATAGAGAGAGAGAGAGAGAGAGAGAGAGAGAGAGAGAGAGAGAGAGAGAGAGTATGTACTTAATATGTTATAAATAGCACAGTTTAGGGAAACATTTTCAAATTGAAAATGCATTCTATTTAAACCTTCAATGCCAAAATAACATTACAAAATGTACCTCAAGGAGCAAACCAATATTTTATATAACCAAATGAAAAAACTAAATACAAAATCTAATTTTGAGAAAAATGTAGCATAATTATTTATTTGCAGTGTGACATAAGTGTCCAAATGCTTTTTGGAGACACCATATGCTTATTTCAACATTCACTGCACCATGTGAAAGTGCACAAATGAAACTAGATCACTTTTGCAACTACAGTAAAGAACTCATAAAAAATAGGCGTGACAGGATGAATGATAAAAATCCCTGTTTTTTCTTCAGTTTACGGTGCATATTCTGCCTCTTTCTGGAGTCATGCAGAGTTAAAATGACCCATGACGTCTATTGCATATCTAGAATTTACCGTAAAAATGACTTTGCACTAACCGAAAGCCAACCGGAATGCACGGCGTCTTTGAGACACTTCTCTATAAAAGGCTTGCAAGTGTCTGACACAAAGTCATTTGAGCTGACGTCAGAGCGAGAGCAGGTCACACTCTGAGTGGCGACCCTTTCCTTCTCTGCTTCTCACCAAAACCAGCTCTCCAAATTACAGAGAAAACAGCATGCATGGAACCAGCCGCACTGTTATTTTCCAGCAGATCACACAGTGTCTATATTGAACAACCAATTCATTCTTTATCAAGGCAGATATATCGCCTGGCTCACATAGTCCTGAAAAAATGCATAAAAAAGAGGAGCATGTAGCATTTCTTCATGTACCACAAAATACATGATTAAACAAATTGAAGGGGTGGATTTGAGACCACTACATGTTCTTACTGATACTCTGAGTATTTAATTAAGACTAATCTTGTAATCTTCTTGTGTAGTCTGGCATTTTGTATTGTAGACCGAGTCTGATCCTTTTTTTAATAATCGCTTCAGTTTGTGAAGTTGCTGGGAAATGGTTTGTAAAAACAAAAAGTGTCATTATTTTCTCACTCGTGTGCCGTTCCAAGCACTGTATGTTTTTTTTCTAAGGAATAGAAAAAAATAAGCTTCAAAAAGGACATTTAGGGCATGCACATTTTTCTGGCCAAAACATAACTAAAATGTATCCTAAATATACGTATGTTGTGACTAGTGTAGTTTAAGAAAATATAGTATATGCAAATTAATATTGCAAAATGCACTTCAAGGAGCAAGTAAATACAATTTCCAATCTTAAGTTATATATATATATATACATACATATACACACAGAAATATAACTTAGCCTGAATTGAAAATATGTTTGTTAAATATATTCTATAAATGCAAGTATTTTAAAATCTACACATAACACAAAATAATATTATATATTATGTGAATTTATTATATCTTGAACTGTATTTTAAAAATATATATGCTTTTATTTATTTTCATTTTTTTTAAAAATTTATATTTATTTATTTTTATGTTTTTTATATTAATTAATTAATTTTTTATTTTATTTTTTAAATTATATTTATTTATTTATTTTTTATTTTATTTTTCATTTTTTTCCCCAGTGTGGAACAACTTTATGTTACACTTTAGACATTTTGCTAAGTATAAGTAATTCTGCAACAACATATCAACTAACTCTAATAAGAGCATTAGTAGACTGTTTGGTTAGTTTTGTGGTTAGTAAGTTGACATATACTTACAAAGTTTCTTACAGTCAGTCGAACATCTGTTGGGGAATCATCAAAATAAAGTGATATTAGATATTAAGTAGACAGTCTTCTAACAGTCGAATGGCTAATGAAGATATTTTGAAGAATACAGATAACCAAACAGCTGCCAGTAGCCATTGACTTCCATATATATATATATATATATTTTTTTTTTTTTTTTTTTTTTTTTTCCATACAAGAACTTGTCGGTGACTAAGGATGACAGAATTTTCATTTTTTAGGGTGAACTATCCCTATAATTATGATGGCAAATCAAGACTCAAGAAGTAGCCTGGTGTTTGGAAACACACATAACCATAAAAATATGTGGGTGTTATCAGTAGTCTTTTAACAACTTCTTTATATGCGTCAAATCTGTGTCACAGGTTGCTGGTGACCCTGATCCTCGCTCAGCGGCTTGAGGTTAAACAGTTAAGCCGTTTGGATTACCCATCATGTCATGAAGTTTAAGCACACGGAATGAACAGGCTCTTAAATAATCTACACCACCTGTGAAGGACCACACTTCTTACCTCCACAAATCACAGCCGTGTAATCCTGTCAACGCTGATAAACTCGCTAACAAACACCACTAACCCGATCAGAGCCAAGCTGTACTTAAACACCCAACGCTCACTTCTGATTGGCTGCTAAGGTTATTATCAATCTGCTAGCTCATGCCATGTGCCAACTGTGTCAGTGTTGCTCATGAGATCAGGGCTGTTGCCGCATGATTGAAAATGTTCACTTTGACGCATTGTGTTCTGGCAAAGCACCAGCAGTACATAATGAAGAAAAGACTCGGAGAAAAGTGTTCAGATACCTTTTGCTAAAGTCAAGTTTTGACCTAAGCTGCAGTCTCTTTAGACACAAATGATCAAACTGAAACAGCCAGTGAAAAAAATGTACTGCAAAGCATGACACGGCTGTTTGAGTCGGATTTCTGAATTTTCTTTTGAGACATGCAACGGAAAATGTCCTTCCAGACAGAGAGAGAGAGAGAGAGGAGTAGAGGAGAGGGTTTTTTTTGGTTTAACTTAGAAAAATCATTTTACTGTCTACACGCATTAGGGTCATTCCTATTCTACAATACATTTTTGTGTCCACATCATATAAAGTTAATATAATGGATAAAATATTGAATTCACATTTTTAAAGGATGGAAATCATACTACTGAGTTTTATTTTTATCACAATTTCACCACTAAGTGGACATACAGGGTGAATTTTAAATCATTTTACCACTTTGGTCTGAGCAGATGTTGGAAACAACATGGTTTTTGGTAGAAAAACAACAGCATGAACATCAATAACAATTCTGTGATTTTTGGGGAGTAGCATTAGTTGGCAAAATTCAGGCTGCTGAAAAATGTTGGCAAAAATGCCATAAAACATGAAAACAGGGAGAGAAAATATGCCAAAAATATAAACAGAACCACAGCTTTAACAGATTGTGCAACAGAAATTTTGACGTGGGAAAAGGCAAATGATGAGGTTTAGAAAATTACCCAAGCCAAATCATATTTAAACAGAGACTGACGGTGCTTGTCTTATCCAAAAAAAAAAAAAAAAAAAAAAATTTAAATAAATTGCCACTGACGAAATCTGTTCAAAACAACTAAATGAAATTTAAAAAAATTTAATTCACATTTTTAAAAGAAGGAAATCATACTACTTTGTTTTCTTTCATCACAATTTCAATTTTTTTTTTTATTTTGGCGGTATTGCTTGGCATATTTTAAACTGAATTTTTTTTGGCAAAAAATGCTATAAACATTAAAACAGAGAGAGAAAATATGTCAAAAAATCTGAACAGAACTGCAACCTATATGATCTACCAACTGAGCTACTTTTTCTACAAACATACTACTTTTTTTCTTTCAATCCCAATTCCACCACTAACTGAACACAAAGGGCGAATTTTTAAATCATTTCACTACTTTGGTTTGAACAGATGTTGGTGAGAAAACAACATCTGTGATATTTTTGGGCATATTTTAAACTGCTGAAATTTGTTAGCAAAAAATGTCATAAACATGAAAATAGGGAGAGAAAATATGCCAAAAAACATGAACAGAACTGAAACTTATGATTTAGCCTATCTACTGAGCTGACAAAATCTGTTCAAAGCAACAAAACGAAATTTGACTAATTTAAATTCACTTAACATTCACTCGAATGTGACAGATATCAATCAATATATCTGCAGCTATAAAGTTAAATCTATAAAAGTATCATAATCATAAGATTTAAATAAGCTACATCCCACAGTTTCGCTGTCCCCAAATAAAAATGTCCTGAAAATGCCAGAGTGGCACAAAATTAAGATGGCCACAAATAACTTTTACACCTCTAGGGGGTCATGACACTCCTTATAGCGTAACCACAGAATAAAAAATTCCTGGCATCTGAGCTGTACTTCCAGGCAGAGTAAAGTCAGCCATTCTTGTGCCATTGTCTTTCACCGTGAGAGTGTAAATTGATCCAAACACACAATACTGTCCAGAAAATACACTGACACTTCAAAGGGCCGGGCTCTCAGAGGCCAAAGAGCCATTTCACACCTAATCAAGTCAGCCCTTAATCCGGGCTGGGCCTGTGCAGATAACACACTTTGAAGTAAGGAGGTCCACTGACGGGAAAAAAAAGGATTCCTTCATTCAGGCTCATACGTGCTTATTCCGCTTTGCTTCATGGTTCAAGTTTGTCAGGCTCTGCAGTCTCATCATTGAAATGCCCCTTTTTCCTCCAATTCAAACTGTTCTAAATAAAACTCTGGTTTAATTTCAGCCTTGTTTACACCAGGTATTACCATCAGTCACAGGAGATCTAATTACACTGGTCAGTCAATCTAACATGCTTCACAAACGTGTCTCCTGTGACCACTTGTGATCGGATTATGTCGTAGGGAAAGGTCTTTCATTTCATGACTACATACATGACTTATGTCAGTATGTAATTGGTTTTTAAAAGGAATTTTTACATTAACTCAGCAAGGGCGCATTAAATTGATTAAAAGTGACTGTAAACACTTTTATATTGATACAAAAAATGCTGTGGTTTTGAACATTCAAAAGAATCAAAGAATCCTGAAAAAATGAATAACGGTTTCCACAAAAATATTTAGCAGCACAACTGTTTTCAATAATAATAATAAGACATTTTTCTTGAACATCAAATAAGAATTCTGAAGGATTTCAGCAGGATGTGACATTAATGACTGCTAAAATTATATTACTGTTTTTACTGTATTCTTATCAAATAAATGTAGCCTTGTTGAGCTTAAGAGACTTTCAAAAACATAAAAAATCCTACCAACTCCCAAAACTTTTGAACTGTATTGTATATAATTTTTTTTTTTGGTGTAAACAGATTTTTAGGATGTTACAGCTGACTAACTCTGATAAAGATTTTAATTTGGCTCAAACTGTGAAAAAATATATATCCCAGATACCCTGATTTAAGTGTTTTTCCATTTCTGATCAGATCGTCAAAGTCAGAACATTAATACGAGGTATAAATGTCGGCTAATAAATGGTTCGATCTTTATGAGCCAGACGTGCCATCATTTCAAGTCATTTCAAACTAATTTTCAGTTTAAAACTTCAGCAGTAAACATCTAGTAAATAGCTGAAAGGTTGATAAACTCCAGGCATAATTTTCTAAATACACATTAATGATGTTTAATATGCAGATTGTGTGGCTAAATCAGAGGAGAGTTGAGTCTCCATTAAAATCAATGGGACCATCTGCAACCCATCAGCGATTTTACACCCTCTAATGTGGTTCAAATTGAACTGTGGCACTGGACATTCAGACTTCCAACACCAGAGAATCAATAAAAGGCAGTCGTGCCGTGAAGGATTGCACAGATAGCATCTGTGACAAACTCTTGTTCGGATTCCAGCTGTGCACTGCTTTCCAGCCCTTAATACAGTACCACAAATATTGCAATATAGGCACGCTATATACAGAAGCCCTGTATATGGCACATAAATAGTATGAGCAGTGCAGCTGAGGAGTTTGATAAGCCTTAAATGTCTTCTAAGACTAAATATCTCAGGTGAAGGTCGTGTAGTGAACTGGGTATCTGTAACGTGCAGTGAATGGGGCCAGATTTCAAGGGCTTACCCTCTAATTCTCAAGGTTAACATAGGCGTTCTCCTGTTATCGGGACCACATTAATCATTATATGAGTTGTGAGCTATATTAGGAGAATCATTGAGTGCTTGAACATATTCGCAGGGTACAAAAGCAGATTTTTTTATTCTCTTTATGAATAAGGGAGGCAAATACAACTATTGGATTAACGTTGGATTAAGTTTTGTGAGA
This sequence comes from Tor tambroides, assembly GCA_021397915.2. Taxonomy (NCBI): domain Eukaryota; kingdom Metazoa; phylum Chordata; class Actinopteri; order Cypriniformes; family Cyprinidae; genus Tor; species Tor tambroides. Next base: position 6,356 of record JAFVLL020021971.1, read on the forward strand.
ATCATATAAAAGGCCAGAATATGCAAGTATAGGAATAATGGTTGAAAAACATATTTTGAAGTTATTTATATATTAGAGATTCAGCACAAATGTCTGTGGATTATGAGCACTTATAGGCATGGTGTTTGGCTGTTCACATACGTTTGACCATATTAGAAGCACATTAGAGGGTGTAAAATCGCTGGTGGATTGCAGATGGTACCATTCATTTTAATGAACACTCGCTCTCTTCTAATTTAGCCTCATAATTTGCATATTAAACATCCTTAATATATACAGTATTTACATACAGACAGACAGATAGTTTAACACCTGAATACATCAAAGTTTTTACCAAATCGATTGTGTCAGTGCTTCAATGGCTCGGTCATGAATAACGCCAACTGTAGTATTCCTCAATAATTCTGTGTTGTTGAACAAATCGGTTGATTGAATGATTCAGCTGATTCATTTGTCACCAACTATTGTTGTATCATTTTAATATGCATCATTTTAAACAGTCACTGAAAAAAATCCACCACTAAAACACAGGCCATCTGAAATGCATCTATCAATGAACATATATATCTATTATTAAGACATTTATTTGATCAAAAACAACTATTGGATATATATATATATATATATATATATATATGAAGAGTTTGGTTCCAAAACACTATAAATCCATTTTGAATAATTTGAGTAAAAATGTGTTTTCTTTACCAAGAAAGTGGCAAGATGAAAACCACTATTTTCTGTTTCAAATTTTCACATAGCATCTTTAGGTTATAATAACATTAAAAATTCAAATCCAGATTTTGATTTTCAAAGATTTATTATAAAAACTCGTCTTTTTTCCCCAAAATGCAATAAATCCATGACATGTTTTCTTTTTTCCTTCAAAATGCACTAAATCCATTGAATCAATATAAAAGTTATTTTTTCATATTGAAAATATTGAAAATACACAACAAAGTAAGTTGATCCACATATGACAGCCTCTGAACTTGGTCAATACTAATCTTATATACAGGCACTGGACTAAAAATACATTCAATCAGTCTTTGCCATGTTATATTCATTTAGTTGACTAGTGCTATACACTGTAGGCTATATAACAAAAACATTAATGGCATTAATAAAAACACTCACACTGACAAGCTACGCGATATCGCGTTCATAATCGAATGCGATTCATCTGCGATTATGAACGCGATATTGCTCCATCTGAAAGCACGTGATGGAGATCACAGAACCGGCTTTACTGACGAGATGCGCATGACAATCACATGCGATTTATCGTGCAGCCCTAATTTTTGTTTGTTTGTTGATCACAAAGTACAAAGTAGATGAGGAAAACTAGGATTCCGGTTGTATTCAAAGCGCCGCCATTACCGGTACTGTTTACAGTGCGTGGAATGGTGCGCTGTGATTGGTTGAGCGGATTTATCGCATTCTGCAGAGAAAGGAGACTGGCGTTTGTCGCGGTTTGGAAAAAAAGGGAGAAAACATGACAGAATAACACGACAAATATCGCATTTTGCATAAAATTAAAAATAGACTTTTCAATACCGACCAGATACAATACTGATTTTGGTGGAAAAAAATGGCGTTTATCGTGTTTTGCAACCAAACTCTTCATATATATATATATATACATACATACACACACATACATACTGTACATACACATATATGAGCACTATTTATAATGTGTTGGAGAATGAATGGTGTCAGTAGGTGTGTCAGAGTCAAAAACATCAACCGCAGAGAAAAGTGAGTGATAACACTGTGGCTCTTTAGGACGTATTTGCAATTCTGTTAAGTTAAGGCCAAAGTATACCTCACTTTTTACACGTACGCGAGGGACAGTGTACAGTGCGCGTGATGCGAATTGCATCATCAGAACAGTACACGCATACTGTACGCGCACCACCCGATTTTTGTAACCACGCGTACTTTGTACGCTCAGGTCGCACATGCGCACTGAAGTTATTTTGCAGTAATCAGGTTTTCCCACATGGTGGCAACATTGTCCCTAGCCGTTGTTTCACAGTAGAAAACGAAACTAAAGAGACGGACAACGACAACAAAACAACGGAGACTGCAACAACAGACGCTCACATTGACGAGCGATTGTGAGTGAGAGGATATGAGACAGCTCAGCTTTGGTTTAAAAGAGTTCAAAAATATTTGTTATCAGTCATGACTTAACGGGGAAAAATAGACCAGTCACTGAACATGAATGAAGCTTTCTAGTGCACGTGTCGACCGCCTGCGTTCGCGTACAACTTCAAATGGAGTACACTTTGAAAGGCTACGCGTTTGACTGTACGCTAGCGTACGCGTACAAAAACGAAGTATACTTAGGCCTTTACTTAACAGATGAATGAATAGCAAAGGCTTTTCAGGAAAAAACAACACAGCAAAGCTTATTCACAAATACTATAAAACATCAGACCTGCTGGGAGCTTGAAGAAAGGGAATGAATTGCACAGAAATTTACGTTTTCTTTGAGTGTGGTCCATGTAATAACCTTAACCCAGAAAAAAACCCACCAAAAGCCTGCCGTCTGAGGCCTGACAGGACGCACGTAAAGATTTGCTTTACAGAAGAGGTAAATATTTCAACAGAGCCACTTCATGTGCCATCCTCTGGCAATCTATAATAGATAAAGCATTTCATTTCACCAGGCCGCTTTTAAAAAATAGGAAATTATAATACAGCAAATAATGCTTTTTCCAGAGTGTTGTGATTACACTTGAAATTTTCAAAAAAAGGAAAGTGCAATCTGCACGAGGAATAATGCATTTTTCTTTCCCCTTTGAGACCAGCCTTACAATTCCAGCCTGTCTGCAATCATGAGAAATCATTACTCTCTGCTAAGATCAATGCCAGAGAGAAACCCGTCTGCCACTATGGCGTGCGGCACCCGGCCATTTTGAAACAACCTAGGGGTAGCGCTAGCTGCCTGAATATAAATAGAGCAACCTCAAGAATCGTTAGACCTCCAGACCTTTAGTGGTCATGCAAAATTCAAACCGTCAAGATGGAAAAAGAAAAAGAAAGATATGCTGAGACTTTTCCCCCTCTGGCAATAATGTTACTTTCAACTTTCATCACCTTTTAAGATCTGCCATCAAAAACTGACCCCGTTTTTCTCCCCCTCTCCACATCTCCAGAGTTGCTTCTCAAGGGTTACAAGGGGAGAAAAATACAGCAATTAGTGGAGATCCGGGGCAGGACCAGAGACGGCACAGTGGGGACGATTAAGCTGCGGGAGTTTGGGAGTGGGCGGAGGGGCTCCGGTTGAAACTTTTCTGGGTTTAAATTGAAATTAGATTGATATATTTCATTCCCCTGCCATGACAACAAAGTAAGATGCCATCGCTGGTGCAGTTTCCTCTCAGATGCTTTGATTTGCCGCCTGTGTCAGGCCATCTTTCAAGAGTTTTCTCTTGATGGACTCCTTCAACTGAAGTCTGTCTTCAGGAAGAAAAAAAAAAAAACGATTCATGAACCACGCAGAGACCGCTTGAAGGTCTGCTCTATTTTCTTCAATCATTCTGGTGGTGCGTTCTAACAAGTGCAGTGTGTACTCTCTCTTACACGATTAAATAAAATACAACTAACGTCCAGTATGCTGCCTCGGGTTCAAAAGAACAAAAAATTCAATCTAACAACAGAAAATATTATTGTGTACACACCCTCAAGTCATTCCAAACACATATGAGAGGTCATGAGAAAGGCAGCCATGTCAGATTTGTGAATGAATCACTCTTTTGAATTCATTCGTTGACCCAGATCACAAAATTGATCGGAATGATTCTTTTACAAATCTGACTCAGTGACTCAGCCAGAGTGAGCCAGAGTGGTTAACAGTTCACTGGAGAAGATCATCAATAAATAATGACTTAATTTTTATGTCTTCTGAATCGCATCAGGAGACTAGTGCACAAGATTTATGGGCCACTTTTATGGTGCTTTTGCAAGTTTGAAAGCTCCAGAAGTCATTCATTGTAATTGCATGGACTATTATTCATATACACTGGTGGGCAAAATATGAAACTCCTGTTTTTGTGTTCCACAGAACAAAAAATGTTTGGAAGAACATGCAGGCGAGTAAAATGGTGACAATTTTCATTTTAAAAACAGCTTAAAAGTCTTGATTAAAAAGGCAAGGAAAAAATAATCGAAAACAAGAGAAACACATCCGGAGCACTTTTATGGCTCTCCTAAAAATAAAAGCAATTCATTATGCGTCCCAAAAACCAAAAAGCAAAAAAGTTTGAAAGAACACAGAGGAGGACAGCACTACTTATTAAAATGCCTCAGGGGACTCTGGTTTCCAATATTTGAGGCGTTTTTTTGCCTGGGAGTGCATTGTTATTTTTGACAAATAGTACAACGACAAAGCTTCTGACAGAGGGGAAATATTACACAAAGAAACAAATCAATGCATTCAAGTGCAAAATAATCAGAATTTCTTGAAAAAGTGCTGGGGGGTAATTGTGGAGGAAACAGTATGCAACTCTCGGTGTTAAATGAGCTTTGAAGATCCAAATGTCAGCTGCACCATCTGACAGCGCTGAATGAGATCACTAGCTATTAGAAAACCAGCAGAGGTGAGGGGCTGATGTATGGTTGGAATCAAAAATCGGGTCCATTTTTTAAAAACAATATTGAAACTGAATGATTTTTTATGAGCTCCATTTATGGTACCAGGTTATCTGTATGTGGACGAATGCTGCACTAAAATACTTTTGACAGTGTTTCCTGCAGCGCTACTGTATTTACAGTGTAGTGGCAATAGAAATGCATTTGAGCTAAGCTCTGAGTTCTAGTTTGTGGTTTGAACTGACTGTGATGAGAGAGAAAGACCAGGTGCTGTAAAATAATACAAAGATCATAAACAGACAAAACATTAACAACCAGTGTGTTTAAATGAATCTGTTAAAAAGACAAAAAAATCAGCCCTGAATGTACAAGTTATCAGTCTGAATCTGCATTATAGCTCACTATGAACAGAGGAATCATATGTAGAGAAGATTATCATTGTTTAAATGGATAAACAGAAACTCATACACTATTGTAGTATGGGGTCGGCAAGATTTTTAAAATGTTTTTAAAATATTATTAAATTATTATTACATTTAAACTAACTTCTACAACATAGAAATCATTGTAATTTCAAATTAATGCTCAAAACGCTGCTTAATTTAACTCTTTTTTTTTCAGAATATTTTTCTGGATATTTTTTCAGAGTTCTGTGTTAAAAAGAAAGTTCAAAAGAACAGCATTATTTAAAAATGTGAAATATTTTGAAACATTATAAACATCCTTACTTTCACTTGTGATCAATTTAAGGCATCCTTGCTGAATATATGTAATAAATAAATAAATAAATAAACTGACAACAAACCTTTGAACAACACTTTAGTGTTATTTTAGTGTTATTTTTATTTTACAGACTGTGTGTGAAAATAGAAATTCCTTTAAAAACAGTCATTGTGTAATTCACAAACTAAGCACGGATGCTTTCAAGTGGCAAAACAGTTCACCACAGTTCATTCAAATGAAAACAACAGGGCGTATGAAATACCCAGCACTCAGACAGGTGCTAGTTTTGCGAGCTGATGGAATGTGTGAGGACGTGAAGTTCATGTCACTTCACTTCTCTGTTTCCTCACTTCTGCGTAGACATTGACATTCTGTTCACAAGCTTCCAACAGTGGTTCACATCACACTGAGTCGTGTCACACTTTTTTTTCCCAACCAGTATGCTGAGAGAAAGACTTTTGGGGTGAAGATTATGTAGTAGATTGTATTAAGCTGATGAAAACATACGAACCAAAACAAAGGGCCAGGACTGTGCTTCTCTGCCTCTTTGCTGTTGGTCGATTTAAATGAGTGTTTAGGAAAGTGGTGTTCAGGAACACTGTTTGGGGGCGGAATGCACCTGTGTGCTGACGGAGGTAGAACAGGGACATTTTTCCAGCCGTGGCTGACAGCCACAGCTGCCTACCAGATGTTTATACATCTGATTACTGCATAAATGAAGTATCTGCTCCAATTAACCACAGTTTTCCATTGTCATTGTCATAGCTTTTTTCATCAGCACCATGTGCACTTTCTCCTCCTGACCCTCTATGCCTATGTCTTTCTGCCTATTTCTGTATGCATACAGGGGCAGCAATTGAACTGAATACATTTAAAGGAATAGTGTAGTTGAAAATGAAAATTGTTTGGCAATTTTACCCATGGAACTCAACTATCAGATCTTTCAATTTATAACTGTCAAGCTTAAAAAGCAACAAAAAAGTACCATAAAACAGTCTATATGACTCACAAACAAATGATTCTAATGTGTCACTTCCTTTGCACGAAAAATCTTCCAAAATCAGTCTTAAACAGAGATTTGAATCAACGTAAAAACTCTCTGCAAACATGATTCTTATGACCAAGATCTTTTGAATCAATTGGTTAAAAAGAGCCAAAAATCAGCCTTGAACATACGAGTTATGGGTCTGAATAACTCTGTAACAACTCACTACGAATGGATCTGATGATTCATCTGGGGTAGGTCTTTTATATGAACTCATCTGAAAGCCTTAAAATTCTTTTAAATGAACTGTTTATAAAAATAAAAAAATAATCAGTCTTAAACATATCAGTTTAAATCTATGTAAAGAACAACTTGAAATGTATTATTACAATAATTTGGTTAAAAAGTGTCAAAAATCAGCTTTGAATGAATTATTGGTCTGAATCGGTGTAAAGACTCACTACAAATGGATGATTCTTCTGGACCAGGTCTTTTATATAAATTGGCTAAAAAGACTCAAAAATCAGTCTTAAACATACAAAATATTGATTTGAATCAATGTAACAATGATTCAAATCAAATCAATGCAAAACATATTCTCTTATGATCTTTTAAATGAATTGGTTAAAAAAGTGAAAAATCAGCCTTAAACAGTCTTGAGTTATCGATCCGACTCAACTGTACTATAACTGCACTATTTCCAAAAAATAAAAATAAATAACATTTAATAATAAAAAAATAAAACAGTCTTAAACATATGGATTTGAATCAATGTTATGCCGAGTTCACACTGCACGATTTTCAAACTCGTCGGATCGCCGTTGTTTTCACACTGCATGATTATCTGGGGTAGTATTCAGTCGCTGCTGTGCTCACATTGCACGATGGATCGGCGACAGGGGGTTTCACATCGCACGATTTCACAATAGGAAGAATCGCCGACAACTCCGTCTGGTCCGCAAACTATGTTTCACAACAAAACACACGCGAGAAGTGATAAGGAAATAACGCCAGAACCCGCGTGCGTCAGACTGGAGTTCTCAAGCGAGACGAAGTATTAAAAAAATATAGCCCGCAAATTGTCTGTGCGCGGATTTCCAGCTACAAAAAGAAAAGCAGATTATGCAGGAGGGAGATGCAGGGAACAGGGATTGTGTGTTCTGCAAAGAGAGGTAAACAATAATTTTGCAGTAACTGTTATGCTGATGTTGCGGCTTGTCAAGCAAATGTTTGTACTTGTTTCTGTAGGATATAATTGTACATATATCTATTAAAATACTGATATTCTGGTCTATAACTCCTCCTCGAACTTCCCTCTGCCCTGTATCTTTATCTCTCATTGG
>JAFVLL020021972.1:0-15932 GCA_021397915.2 Tor tambroides
GGCGCTGCGTAATATCATTGCGCCTGCTGCAAAGTTCCTTGATTATTACGCCAGAATTATTACGCCAGAATGAGAGTATAGTTCCTAGCCATATCGGCCTAGAAAATCACAACTTTTCATTTTCTTTCAGTCTTAGTACACGATGTAACTACAGAAGAGTCAAGTTTTAAAAAGGAAAAATATTGAAACTCTTTGGTCATTTTTGAGCGAGATGCTAACGGTCTAATCAGATTCAATGATCTATGCTAAGCTGCGCTAAAAGTGCTACCGCCAGACCCGGAGATCGGCTGAATGGATTCGAAAACGATAAAACTTAACTGTTCAACTCTTGGGAGTTGGAAAATGAGCCTATTTTCAAAAATAGTGGAGTGTTCCTTTAAAAATGTTGAGAAGGAATGTTAGGCTGATTCTGACAACTGAGAAAGGTGGGCTAGCTAGCCATTTATGGACAGACAGTGCTTTCAAATCACTGTTAGGATAGCTCACTGTTAGGATAACTCCATAGTGACTTGAGTCAAACTGGTTTTGCCAAAGAAATTTGGTTTTGATTCAGATAAAGTATTGCAATTGAAGAATTCAAAAATGTGCTTGGGGCATGTAACAGAAAGAAAAACATAAAAGGCATTCTGTTGCCACAGGGAATTTACCTTATCTATTGCTCAAGAACAAGATATAGCGTATTGCTAAGTGAAAAGAACAAAACCAGCAATTGCACACTTGAGCGCCCTGTCTCACTAAACAGTTGGGCCATAACAAGACCTCAATGTTTAATGTTCAGAAATTATTATTTCAAGACATGTAAAGCATTTTGACTTGTTTTTTGTGGGCTGTCCAAAGCATGATTGCAGTATGTTCATTGTCAAAGTCCAAAATCAGATTATTTTTAATTCTTTAAAAAATGCCATTATTTTATATTAAAAAAATAAATAAAAAAATAATAATAATAATTTTATTTTATTGACAAAATATTTTAGTTTGTCTTGTATATATTTTTTTCATCTTTCCTCATGATCTTTTTTCTGATTGTGACATTGATTGCATGCTTCCACACAGTGGGAATTTTCTCAGAGTGACAAGCTGTAGCAGTGAGTGCAGACTTTGGATCAAAATATCGCCACCATATCGCCATCACCCCATAGATACTAGTTGTTTTATCATTTTTCAAAAGCTTTAGTACTATTTTGACTTCTACCAGAGTGGGCACAGAGTTGGTGGCTTGATGTATTGGTGTACCAAGAAGTAGAGTTCAGTTGGTTCATCCGTTTGGATCATCATGATTGAGCAAAAGCATTCATGTTGATCAATTAGTTTAAGACTGTTGTCTAAGATCCTGTTTTGTGTTTTGTGGCACATAATTGGACAAACACTCTTTATGCTTTCGCAGATTGCACTGGCAATCTGATTTGCTTTGATGTCTGTGTCCTGAGATTGCATAAGTGTGGTGAACATATTCATTAGTGTTATTTGGAAATTGTGCTTGCAGACTTAGATCATCGAGCTTGACCTGCCCCATTTGGCTTTTGTTTGTGCCATTTAAGGCTCGTCAATTTGAGCTCTATTTGTGCACAGAGTAAATGATGGTCAGATTCACAGTCTGTAGTTGGGGAACACACCTCCTAAAGCTTTTTCCTGACATTAAAAGTCTAACTCCTGACTAAATAGCAGGCTCACACACAGTTTTCTTTGTTCACAAACACACACATGCTCAAAAAACATGCGGCTCCTGAAGACAAAGAAGCTGATGATGTGCATTTTTCAGGTGCCTAGCTTGATGACATGCTGTGCTATGTCATAACATCCATATGCTTGAGCCAAAGAGGGACTGACTTGTCTACACGTGTTTAAGATACTGGTTCACACAAAAGCATTCCCAAAGCCTCAAAAACATGATGATTTCCATTTGAAATCCAAAACACTTAATACATGTCTTCATATACTTACTACATTCTTCCATAAAACTAGCAAAGTTTTTCACCCAACAAAAACCATTTGTCAGTCATAAAACATTGAAATATCATAAAACACTCTTTAGAATTCACAGAATTCAGTATATCAATTTAAATTCAGCTTCAACAAGCAGTGGTTCCAGGAGGACATCTGGCAGACTGACACTCCAACTTTCCCGCCTTGAGACACCAGGATGTGCCCGCCCAGCAATAAGCTCAGTCCCAGATTCATTGGCTTCATCATCACCCGACAGATAAATCCAGTCACATATCAACTGCAACTCCCTGCACATTACAAAATTCACCCTTCATTCCATGTGTCACTCCTCAAACCATATCACCTTCCTGTTTCTGTCTCCACATACCCTGGCCCAGCAGAGAAACCAATGATCCTAGAAGATGGAGCCATGTACACTCTCAAGAAAATCTGGAGTCCTGGGGCCACATTTATAAAGTGTGCGTACGCTCATATTTGATCTTAGAGTGTGCGTACACTTAAATCCACGCCAACACTCATATTTGTAAAAACTGTCTCTAGCCCTATTTGGACAGGATTAGTTTTACAAGGGTAGATGGAGTAATGTAATTTTTACCTCAGGACGTCTGTAATATTAATAGCCAATTCACACAGGATAAGAAATCTCTGCAAAAATACCAGAAGTGGAAGGGGTAACTCGATTTGCACTCCGTCGTCACCCGCTTGACGTCAGGTCAAACGATTTATTAAATTAAATTCTGATGGCAATAGGCACTCACCTAAAGCCAAAATAAATTTTGTGGCTTTCAACCTTCTTTTTGATCTAAATGGTGTGTGGAACACTACTTTTAAACAGAAAATGGCAGAATATTTACATACATATTTACAGCTGGTCTATTCGGACGGGATCAGCATTACCTGAGGTAATTTCTCTGGACCTTTTTATAGAAGGTAAAAGTTGCTAGAATCTTTACTGACAATGATTACTGAGATGGCACATTCGGATGGGACTGAAATCACTGAGAAGCTCTGGTAATAATTACTTTTACCCCACCTCTCTATGTAAAACTAATCCTGTCCGAATTGGGCTTTTGACGTGGAAAAGTGCTTAGCGTCACATCAGGGTCTGAGCAGACGTACACACTTTTTCTTGTTCGAGTACTGCAGATTTTTGAAAATGTAAGCTGTTCTTGCAGCTCGCCGTTCTAAATTAAAGAATTTGGATGATGACTGGTGATCTTTTACATGTTAATAACATTAATTAGGAGCTGGTCTGGAGCTTTTTTTCTCCATTCTGTCACAGAGGGAGTTTTGGTTCCTTGCCGCTGTCGCCTCTGGCTTGCTCAGTTGGGGACACTTAATTTCTAGCAATTATGGTCCATTTGATTTCACAGATACTATTTAAACTAAACTGAGCTAGACAAATGAAAATCAACTAATGAAATGCCCTTAACTGAAAATTGAGTGTTTACTCTTATTATTATACATTACTGACACTCTATCCTCCAATTTGATACTGTTAAGTGCTTTGACACAATCTGTATTGTTAAAAGCGCTATATAAATAAAGGTGACTTGACTTGACTTGACTAGAGCTCTGAGCTAGTCGCACACGTTTGTTTACAGGAGCAAAGGAAGCAAAGTTTCCTTACTGTAGCAAAGGAAAACCAGCCCCCTCTTGGCTTATATCAAAATCCTCCAGCATTTTTCTTTACAAATCCTTGTTTGTACTTCTGATTCATGACCGGCATTTTGTTTTGTTCTCTCTCCACATTTGTCACTAATTACGCAACGCCTACGTCCTACGTCATCCACCGGAACAGCTTCCACATGTGAAGATACCGGAAGTGATAGAAAAGTGCTTATTAAGTTTGAAATATGGATATTTTTCTTACAAAAACTCATGGATTCGCTACAGGAAGCCTTTATTCACCCCCGGAGCCATGTGAAGCACGTTTTATTATGGATGCGCATGCTTTATTCAAGGTCTTGTGGACTGTTGAACAAAAACACCCACTGACTGCAATGATAATGCTTGGAATAGCCAGGAAATTTTTTAATATAACTCCGACTGGATTTGTCTGAAAGAAGAAAGTCATATACATCTAGGATGCCTCGAGGGTGAGTAAAACACAGGCTAATTTTCATTTTTGGGTGAACTAACCCTTTAACTGTTCCACAATCTCGTTTGAGGCGTAATGGAGATTGAAACCTTTTCAGTTGCGGCCCCCACACTTTGGAATGTCTTGCCTCTATTCATAAAGTCTTCGTCAACTATGGACATTTTTAAAGGAACTTAACCCTCAAAGACCGAGATAGCTGCCTGCGGCTAAAAATAACTACTGTTCTTAAATGTTTAATAACTTTTGAACCGCTAATCCTATCCGAATGCTTTAAAAAGTGTTTTTGGAGATATCTCATTTGTCTCATTTGGATATTCAGAGACTCCGTAGTGTACGTGATTACGTCATCACATTTTGACAACATTGATTCGTCCGGAGGAACCAATGCATTTCGTTCCTCTGAGCCAAACAGGAATGATTGTTGACCCTTAGTCCCACTACCGTGCCCAGATTGGTTCAAACTGTCCCATATTCAACCAATAACCACTACAATAGTACTAAGACATAAAACAAACCAAAAACAAGGATGAAACAGCAATACATATCAGATAAAGCACTGGAATTCATGTTTTTGCGTCACTAGGCGATGCCCCGGTAAAATTGATTCCGACGCAGAGTACAGCCAGCAGATCGTTCCATTTGTATTATGTATATTATGTAAACAATAATTATATAGTCCATAAAGATCATTTTGTCTATTTTTTTCTGTTGCACTCTGTATATTTCTCACTCATTTTATGTGTAGTTTGTGAATCATTTGCACAGTTTGTCATCAATCATTTGCACATCCACATGACTATCGTCTGATCGATTGCTTCAGTCTGTTCCTGTCTGTTGTGCTGCTGAGAGGTTTGCAATTGTAGCTCCGCTTTTTTATTGAATCTTTACCTTACTTTCACTCTCTGTTGTTTAAAGTGATAATATATAACTTAATTCCCACCATATTTCTGGTATTATCTATCAAACTAATCTAACTAATTTGATCGTTCGCTTTTAAAACCGTGAGTGCAGCGCGCATGCAGTGCGTTATCATTCATTAGCCGGTTAGCTTGTCACTCGCGGTTCTGTTCGCGCCTATTATTGTTTTCTTTTTTCTCGCTCCGTTTTCATTTCTCTCTCGCTCCATTTTTCACAAGTTCATCAAACAACAGTGGTAAGTGAATCATTCGACATTCATGGTGAGTAATGGCTTCTCCTTGCATCGTTACTTGTACCGCTTGCCACATGTACAGTTTATCTGTCTCTCTCAGCAGCGAGGGATTCACATGTGATAAATTCAGGGAAATAGTTAGGCTGACAGAGAAGATTTTAGAACTAGAGACACACATCCAAACTTTAGTTGATAGTAAGAACGTGAGGGTTGTAGATACGGCTTTGGATGCGACTAGCTCAGTACATTGTTCGGTTCCGGCATTAGAGCCCATGCAGCAGGGCAACTGGGTGACTGAGAAGCGGCATAGTCGCGGGTCAAAACACCGCTCTTCCGTTCCAATCAAAGCATAAAACAGGTTCTCTCCACTCAGTGACGCACCCACTGAGAAACCTAATGAAAGTGCTCTAGTTATTGGCGATTCTATTGTATGGAACGTGAAAATAAAGACACCAGACACTATAGCCCAATGTTTACCGGGAGCCAGAGCGCCTGACATCTTGACAAATTTAAAAGTGCTGGCTAATGCTAAACATAAATTCAGTAAGATTGTTATCCACGTCGGCGCTAATGATGTTCGACTTCGCCAGTCGGAGATCACTAAAAATAATGTTAAAGAGGTGTGTGAACTTGCAAGTACGATGTCAGACACTGTAATATGCTCTGGTCAGCTCCCTGCTTACTGTGGCGATGAGATTCATAGCAGACTGTCATCACTCAATGGCTGGATGTCTAAGTGGTGCCCGCAGAATAACATAGGTTTTATAGACAATTGGAAGAATTTTTGGGGCAGACCTGACCTGTTGAAAAGAGATGGTCTTCATCCCTCCTGGGGTGGTGCCGCTCTTCTCTCTAGAAATATGGCACATAGTCTTAGAGTTCGTACTTGACTAACTGGGGCCCAGGTCAGGAAGCAGACAGACTGGCTAAACCGACCATCTGCTAGCCGCCTCACGTCACAGAAGTCAGTTAATTCTCAGCACATAGAGACTCTTTCACCTAGATATCACACTATAGAGACTGTGTCTGTTCCCCGAACTAGAAAATACAGAAAACATCCAAACCAAATTAAGAGTAACAATTTAATTGATGTTCAACAAATAAAAAATGTTTACAATACAGAGAAACAATTGATAAAACTTGGCTTACTGAATATACATTTACATTTATGCATTTAGCAGACGCTTTTATCCAAAGCGACTTACATTGCATTCAAGTTACAGTTTTACATTTTTATCAGCCCTTGCTTTCCCTGGGAATATCAGGTCCCTTTCTACAAAAGCACTTTTTGTAATTGATTTGATCAATGATCATAACCTGGATTTGTTCTGTTTGACAGAAACATGGCTAAAACCAGATGAATACATTACTTTAAATGAGTCTACCCCCCAAGATTACTGATATAAAAATGAGCCACGTCCAAAAGGTAAAGGGGGAGGGGTTGCTACAATTTATAGCAACCTTTTCAGTATTTCTCGGAGGGCAGGCTTTAAGTATAACTCGTTTGAAGTTATGGTGCTGCGTATAACATTATCTAGAGAAACACGTGTTAGTGATAAATCCCCTGTGATGTTTGTACTGGCTATTGTATACAGGCCACCTGGGCACCACACAGACTTTATTAAAGAATTTGCTGATTTTCTATCTGAGTTAGTACTGGCTACAGATAAAGTCTTAATTGTTGGTGATTTTAATATTCATGTCGATAATGAAAAAGATTAGGATCAGCATTCATAGACATTCTGAATACTATTGGGGTTAGGCAACACGTTTCAGGACCTACTCATTGTCGAAATTATACTCTAGATTTAATACTGTCACATGGAATTGATGTTAGTGGTGTTGAAATTCATTATCTAGTCTTGACCGTATCATAGTACTATTATCAGATCATTATCTAGTCTTGTGTAAACTCCATATAGCTAAAACTGTAAATTCTACTCCTTGTTACAAGTATGGTAGAACCATCACTTCTACCACAAAAGACTGCTTTGTAAGTAATCTTCCTGATTTATCTCAATTCCTCAGCATATCCAACAGCGCAGAAAAACTTGATGATGTAACAGAAACTATGGACTCTCTCTTTTCTAGCACTTTAGATACAGTTGCTCCTTTACGCTTAAGGAAGATCAAAGAAAACAGTCCGACTCCGTGGTATAATGAGCACACTCGCACCCTAAAGAGAGCAGCCCGGAAAATGGAGCGCAGCTGGAGGAAAACAAAACTAGAGGTATTTCGTATAGCTTGGCGGGAAAGTACCCTATCCTACAGAAAAGCATTAAAAACTGCTTCTAGAAGAAAACAAACATAACCCCCGGTATTTATTCAATACAGTCACTAAATTAATGAAAAATAAAGCATCAACAGGTGTTGGCATTTCCCAAGAGCACAGCAGTAATGATTTTATGAACTACTTTACTTCCAAGATCGATACTATCAGAGATAAAATTGTAACCATGCAGCCATCAGCTACAGTATCGGATCAAATAGTGCACTATAGATCCCCTGAGGAACAACTCCACTCATTCTCTACTGTAGGAGAGAAAGAATTGTATAAACATCTAAACCAACAACATGTATGTTAGACCCTATTCCATCTAAACTACTAAAAGAGCTGCTTCCAGAAGTCATAGATCCTCTTTTGGCTATTATTAATTCATCATTGTCATTACACCCCAAAGATCTAGTTAATTACAGACCGATCTCAAATCTCTCTTTTCTGCCAAAGATACTAGAAAAGGTAAATCCTCACAATTATATTCTTAGAGAAAAATGGTATCTGTGGGAACTGGGAACACTCTCCATAACACACGATGTACTCGTTACATCGTAAGAAGAATGGCATCTACGCTAATATTTGTCTGTTTCTTTCTTATTCTGTTTCTCAGTCCGTGTCCGGATCAGATGGATCAGCGCCGGGAGATGTGTCTGCGGCCCTGATCGTCTGCGGAGGCTGGACACCTGGATGAGCCCTGGGTACCCATCCCCAGTGAAGACCTCGACTAAAAATACAATAAAACTAAAAATACAACAAAATAACTAAAAATATAATAAAATACCTAACTACATAATACTGTTATTGTTAGGAATTGCAACAATATAAAAATAGAAATATAATACATTTAAAATTTTAATTAAAACAATAAGTAAACAATAAATAAACAATAATTTCCTGGCCAGAGGAGAACTGGCCCCCCGACTGAGCCTGGTTTCTCCCAAGGTTTTTTTCTCCATTCTGTCAAAGAAGGAGTTTTGGTTCCTTGCCACCGTCGCCTCTGGCTTGCTCAGTTGGGGACACTTAATTTCTAGCGATTATCGTCAATTTGATTTCACAGATACTAATTAAACTAAACTGAGCTAGACAATGAAATCTCTGAATTCAATAATGAAATGCCCTTAACTGAAAATTGAGTTTAATCTTATTACTATACATTACTGACACTCTATCCTCCAATTTGATACTGTTAAGTGCTTTGACACAATCTGAATTGTTAAAAGCGCTATATAAATAAAGGTGACATGACTTTGTATTTTTGTTGCAGAAGAATTTGTGCAATTGTTTTATTAGCTGTACGGTTTGTGTTTGTTGTGGATATGGATACTCAGATTGAAAATATATTTCTTTGAAAAAAAAGTCACTTTTTTTTTTTTACTGTGTTTTGTTATTATATAACACTTATTCCATTTTCTTTACTCCCTAAACGTTTTTTTTTTTTTGGACACATCTATATTGTTAGTAAACTAAATATACCTGTTTTTTTTCACTGAAATGCGCCTATAACAATATTGTAATAAATGGCTATAACTTGCTTGGGGAATGTTATATGTAGACAAAATTTTATTTGGAAGTGTAAAACACCCAGGTACAACTTTCTAAAGAAAAAAAAAATCCAAACTTCAGGAGTTTCTATTTGAGTACACAGTAAAAAAAAAACAAAAAAACATGATTGTTGCTTTGTATTTTTCTTAAAATTCTGGAAATTCATTCATTCTTAGAGAAAACAAAATGAAAATTGGGACTTTAAATTAGCTAGACTGAAACTTCAAGTTCTCCTATTTATAATGATAAATGGCACTTGATGCTGACTGCTAGAATAGGTCTTTAAAAACAAAGAAAAGTACAGGCAGGTGCCCCAAAAATGTTCTAGGTTTTTAAGGGTTAAAGACTTATTTCATCAGGCATTTGCCGTTTGAGCGGGTCTGTTTCTGTGATTTTGTTGTACAATTTATATTGGTGTCATGCTGTGTTGATTTTGTATGTTTGTAATGTTATTTTTTATGTTTTTAATTATCCCTGTGCAGCACTTTGGTCCATTCTTATAGTTTTGAAAGTGCTTTATAAATAAAAGTTGAGATGAGATGTGTGCTGAATTACAGGAACTTTTAAACATTTTAACATTTTGATAGCTTAATTTTCCCTTTAACAACTCATGTGATCTCTGAAAGCCCATGTGTGATTCTAATGAGGTGAAATGCATTTAGAATTGGTGGACCTGTAACATGCTCAAACTTACCACATTCTCTGTTTTACTGATCCATGTGCAGGTGACAGATAAAGGCATAATCCGTTCCTTATGTCTGTGTGTGCTGCTAAAGATTGGGACAAATCATGTTGCATGAACAAAGATCACACAAGCATCTCTGGATTATCTAAACCACCATGACTCAGCATCTACAATATTTGATCATACATACAGTCATAAATAAATTTTGAAGATTACTTTATAACAATGTACATCTAGTGTGCTTCGGAAAGAGTGTATTTTGGTGAATGTGTGTGTAAAGAGCAAAGTTTTGAAGTGTAGGAGTAATATGAAAAAGGACAGAATGAGGAGACAGCATTCTTAGGCTGCATTAAATGATCTCTTTGTTTGGCACACACAGAAAAAGTCCACTGTCTAAACAATGATTGTCCCTAATGCACATTGTTTTCAGACAAAATCACATTCTGTGCCCTGTGTTATTTGGGTCACTCACACTCAGAAAGACAGACAGAGAGACACACGTGATGTATTCATACAAATATACTTATATAACCACTGACTTGTATTTAAAATTTAAAAGTAATGAAAATTTAGGAAAATTTGCTGGAGTAGTTCAGATGAGAAGGTGACAGAGAAACAGAGAGGTGTCATTCCTGGGATTTGGTAATATTTTTTATTTTATTTTTTTTTTGTGTGTAAAAATCATCTGATTAATATATGAAACATACCACATATTCTCACCTAAAAACTGCCAAACCCCTTAATGGAAGAAGAAAGCCATTGTGTTTACAATTGTGACAATGAGCACTTTTTAGAATCAACTAAATGCTGGATTTTCAAAAGCATGTGAAATATGTTCATGGCATAGTGTCTTTAAAATATGTCCAAGAGTTCTACACACTGGTCTGTCTATTATTGTGGGGACATTTAAACACCCCTAAACATGACATGGCAGAAAACAAAACATGATTGGTTGCTTTACCTGTCAGTCATATGGCCTCTTGGGCGGTCCCTGGCCATTCAAAGCGACCAAGGTTCTCAGACCTTCTTCTGCCATCAGTTTGAAGGATCTGAAGAAAAAAAAAAATAGCATAATTACCATGATGTTGCAACATAACAAAATACAAAAAAAGAGGATCTGAATATTTTCTGAACACACTTGATTTACAGTTTATACCTTTATATGTAACGCATTGACCATTACAGTAATATCTGTGGTTTGTTTATATCCTAAGATCTATTTCCATTATACACTATATTGCCAAAAGTATTGGGTCGCCCACTTCTAATGAACAGGTTGACTACTTTAGTAATTTCTATGAGTACAAATCTTAATGTTAAAGCATATAATGATATTCTAGGAAATTGTGTGCTTCTAATATTATAGCAACAGTTTGGACAGGACCCTTTTCTATTCTAACATGACAATGCCTCTGTGTATAAGGCAAGGTTCAAAAAGAAAATTATTGATTCAGTCAGTGTGGAAGAACTTGACTGGTCTGCATAAAGCCAAGTCCTAATCCCAGTTGATCACCTCTGGTGTGACTGTAAATGCAGACCTTGTGCCAAAAACTCATCACCAAACAACAATGACTTGTACATACACTATATAGACAAAAGTATTGGGACACCCCCTTCTTTAGAACAGAAAAATGCACTTCCAAATCTGTGGCAACAACGATGGGAACATAATTCATGTATTTAAAAATTGTATTTCCATCTCTGTTGCAACAGTTTTGGAAGTGTCTAAAATGACTGTACCCATATGTACAAGTCATGGTTATTTTAATGTTACATTTGATGTAATGAATTATAGTTTGTTCATCAATTCGCACACCCCATGCAGTTGCAGAGCTCTAGTCCACATGGTGTGACTGAAATCAAATACAAATACAAGAGAGAAATGAAACGAGAGGGAGAGGTAGGGAGAGACATTCCTGAGTCACACTATGGGCAGGACTATGTTTGGTTTCTTTCGACTGCCTCTTGTAATCTCACTGAATGGTAGAGATGTATGCAAAGGGTGCGTCTTTTGACATTTAAGTGTCATAGAGTCAAAGTAACACTGAATCAGTTTTGCAGTGTTTTTTTTTTTTTTTTAATAAAGAGATGAGCAGACAGCACAACTACAAATGACTTACAGTCACACAGCCTTATATGAAATCAGCTGCAAGTTAAATTAATGATATCTCACCAGAGCATGCTTAAACATCTTCAAAATCATCATCTCAATGTTCAATTATTATAAACCATTTTGTCTTTATTTCTTTTGTATGGTCTGATTGAAGTCACCATTATGGTGATTTGACTTTGTTATGGTGCCATTATGGTGCCCTTGAATTTGGTTGAATTAATTGTACTTCTGCAATTGTTGAAAGTGCATGCTGTCACTATTGTCTACAATATTTTAGGCTCCTGGCTGCAATGACATACATTTTACTTTGTACATTTTTGGAATCAGTGACTAACAGCTGGATGTTGACACGAGTTCTCAAATTAGCAGTGAAGTCTTTAAAAACATACATTTTCAATTTTGAACTTTCATTATCAAGAGCGCTTCATTAGCAATAGCACTTCTCATAACCTCCCTGTTATTAAACAATCTGTTAATGATTATGCTGTTATTTGGGATTTTTCTTTGTTTTCATATCTCTGAATGTTTTACTTTTGCAATGTACTCAAGCTCTTTTAAACGGATTTTAATTGATTTGTGCACAGATCCTTTGAAACAGAACATACATCTTTTGAAATGCTTCAGTGGTTTGAATTTTTACTTTATTCAAAACTTCAGATAACATTGATTAATAATATAATCGTTACTAAAACAAATAAAATGTTCAGTTCTACTATTTGACAAAACCCCAGCAACAAAAAAAAAACGTATGCTACAGAAACATCGATGACAAACCAACAGCAAAGAAACCAAAAAGACCTGGGAGAGGAAGGAGCTTCGTCCAGAAGCCTTATGACGGGCAGCAGTGAAAGCCGAAAGGAAGCTGCAGCACTGAGTACACTTCTGTCGACCAGAACATTACACAAATAGGCACCTGGAATGTATAAACAATGTACGAGACAGGGAAAGTGGCTCAAATAGCAACATAAATGTGCAGTTACCACCTTGCATTTGGACTTTGTGAAACCAGGTGGACTAAGTCCAGCCGGCGATGACTGACAACAGGAGAACTTATCTTGTTTTAAGGACATGAAGAAGACAGCACCACATACAGAAGGAATTGCCCTCATGCTAGGGAAAGAAGCACAGAAAGCATTCATCGTTTGGGAGGCTAAAGGGCCAAGACATATGACTGCATCCTTCATAACCAGAAACAAGTACATCAAGATGAATGTGGTGCCAGGCTATGCACTAACCAATGACAGTAGCGAAGATGATAAGGACAGTTTTTACAGCCAGCTCAGTGGCATTTTGGAAAAGCTTAGAAATAGGGACATTAACATCGTTATGGGCGATTTCAACACCAAGATAGGCAAAGATAACAGAGGCTTCGAACAACTCATGGAACAGTATTGCCTGGGAGAAATAAACGAGAATGGAGAGTGGTTTGCCGACACCTGTGCCATGAACAACTTGGTGATTGGCGGGAGCATCTACCAACACAAGAGAATACACCAAGCAACATGGATATCACCAGACCATGTGACTGAGAACCAGACTGACCACATCTGTATCTCAAAGAGTTTTCGACAGTTGTTGCTGGATGTCCAAGTTAAGAGAGGAGCAGATGTCCCTTCAGACCACTTCTGACAGCAAAGTTAAAGCTCAAACTGAGGAAAAACTGGACAGAGAAACAGAGAAGAAAAACACAGCTGAAAGACACAGCTATAAAGGAAAAGTTCGAGCTGACGCTCACCAACAGGTTTCAAGCCCTCCAAGAACTGCACGAAGAAGACTGCTCAGAGTTAGAGACCTAGTGGAGGAGCTATAAAAAGGCAGTTATCAGGGCTTGTGAGGAGGTCATTGGAAGGAGAACGTCACACCAGAAAGACTGGATGTCAGCAGAGACCTACAAGAAAATCCAAGATAAGAAGAATACAAAGGCAGTATTTAACACCAGCCGTACCACAGCGACAAAAGCAAAGGCACAGGAAGTATATAGTGAAGCAAACAGAGAAGTGGAAAAGAGTGTGAGCAGAGACATGACAGAGTATGTGGAGGGACACGCCAAGCAGGTAGAAGAAGCAGCAGCAAGCAGAAACATGAAGCAGATCTATGACACCATGAAGAATCTTGCAGGGAAGTTCCAGCTAGCAGAACGCCCAGTTAAGGATAAAGTTGAAAGGGGCAGTGGACCAGAGGCTTTGAGAGCAGCAAGCAGGATTTAGACAAGACCGGTCATGCACAGACCATATAGCAACATTGCAGATTGTTGTGGAACAGTCCATTGAGTGGAACTCTTCGCTGTATGTCAGTTTTGTAGACTATGAAGAGGCATTTGTCAGCATGGACAGAGAGACACTGTGGAAGTTATTCTGACATTATGGAGTCCCACAGAACATTTTAAACTTGATCAGGAACTCCTATGAAAGGATGTCGTGCAGGGTGGTGCATGATGGGCAGCTGAAAGAAAGCTTCCAGGTCAAGACAGGAGTGAGGAAAGGCTGTTTTCTCTCTCCATTTTTGTTCCTCCTGGCTATTGACTGAATCATGAAGATTACAACCAGTGGGAAGAAAAATGGGATACAGTGGACACTGTGGAGTCAGCTGGATTTTGCAGATGACATTGCGCTCCTGTCCCACAGCCACCAACAGATGTAGGACAAGTCTTCACACCTATTCAAAATTTAATCTCAGGTGGGGCTCTACATGCACAGAGGCAAGACAAAGATCTTGAAAGTCAATGCCATCAGCAAAGAACCAGTGAGGCTGGATGGCGAAGCCCTAGAGGAGGTGGAGTCCTTCACATACCTCGGCAGTGGTGGATAAACAGGGGGGACAGATGCAGATGTGAAGACTATAATCAGCAGGGCCTGAGCTGCATTCATCCAGCTGAAAAATGTCTGGAGCTCCAAGGAGATCAGCCATCACATCAAGATACAGTACCTTTGTTTAACTCGAATGCCAAGTCAGTGCTGCTGTATGGAGCAGAAACATGGAGGACTACAAAAGCCACCATAAAAAAGATCTAGGCCTTTGTCAACCAATGTCTCCGCCGAATCCTTTTAATTCACTGGCCAGAGGTCATCTGATTTATGGCAGAGGATAGATCAGCGTCCTATGGAACAAGAGATCCTGAGAAGGAAGTGGGGATGGCTTGGCCACACTTTGAGAAAATCAGTATCCCATATCACAAGAAGTCTCTGACGTGGAACCCGCATGGGAAAAGAAAAAGGGGACAGCCACGGAACACCTGGTGCCGAGACCTGGATGCAGAAGTCAGGACTGGAATGGGATGGGCCAGCTGGTAATGGTAGCACAGAACAGACAATGCTGGAGGGCAGTCTTCGATGGTGATTCTTGACTGCAGCAGAATCAAAACAGTCTGTTTATTCATTTATTTGTCATAGATTAAAACATATGTTTGGTGAAAATTACCACTCAATTAATGTACACTACTTACAAAACACAGACATGGAAAATGAAAATTAATTGAAAAATAATTATTATTAATTTAATTTATTAAATTAAATCTCTCCCCTTCACCTGCATTATTGTGGGGGAAACCCACCTTGTCTTCCAAGCTGTGTAGGGTTACATCCAGATTGTTTGGCAAGGTGTATGCGGCTCAGGTCAGGCTGGCGGTTGACAGAACTCCACTGGGCCACAGATCTTGCCCTCCGTGCCACCAAACAAATGGCTCACGCCATTGGCCATTCAATAGCTGCAAGAGTTGTCACAGAGAGGTGACTGGCTGATAGCTAATGAGAGGTGGACTTGTTCACCTCCAAGATGCCATGGTACAGGCATGGCCAAGGCTTTGTCTGCACACATTTCACCCAATACCTCTGCTCCCAGAAGTTCTAGTTAGGGTTTGCCAAGACAGAGTTCATCTATTATTGTGGCTCTGTTCTGGCCAGCCAGAGTCTTGTTCTCACATCTGGTGTCTCTCCTAGATGATGCTCCTTGGGAGTTTCACGTTAGAGGTCTGCGCGGGACTGTTTTTTAAGTCCCGCTCCCGCCCGCTCCCGCGAGGTTATATCCTGCACCCGCCCGCTCCCGCGATATTTTCACTCTTTGTTCACCCGCTGTCCGCTTTGAATAATTTTCTTCCCGACCCGACCGTTCCCGCTAAATTAG